>JAHHZJ010003806.1:0-40330 GCA_021437245.1 Aegilops speltoides | reverse complement strand
GAATTTCCCCCCACCCCCGGGGGGGGGTTTTGGGGGGAAAAAAAAAAATTTTTTTCCCCGGGCCCGGGAATTTCCCCCCCCCCCCCCCCCGGGGGGGCCCCCCTTGGGCCCCCCCCGGGGAAAGGTTAAAAAAAACCCCCCTTCCGGGGGGTTTTTCCCGGGGGGGGGGGGGGAAAAAAAAAATTTTCCCTTAAAGGGGGGGCCCCCGGGGCCCCCCAAAATTTTTTTAAACCCCCCAAACCCCCCAAAAAAAACCCCCCCCCCCCGGGGGCCCCGAAAAACCCCCCCCTTTTTTAAAAAGGGGAAAGGAAAGGGGGGGAAAAAAAAAAAAGGGGTTTTTGGGGAAAATTCCCCCTTAAAAGGGTTAAAAAATTTTTGGGGGTGGGGAAAATTTTTTGGGGGGGCCCCTTCCCGGGGGGAAAAAAAAACCCCCCCCCCCCCGGGCCCAATTTGGGGAAAAAAGGGGGCCCCAACCCCCCCCCCGGGGGGGGGTTTGGGCCCGGGGGGGGGCCCCAAAGGGGGGGGGGAAAAATTAATTTCCCGGGGGGAAAAAAAACCCCGGGGGCCCCCCCCCCAAAACCCTTGGGGAAGGCCTTTTGGGGGAAAAAAAAAAACCCCTTTTCCCCAAAAGGGTTTTTAAAAAAAAAAGGGTTTTGGGGGAAACCCCAAAAACCCCCGGGTTTTTTTTTTTCTCCGGGGGTTTTAATTTTTTTAAAAAAAAACCCCCAAAAGGGTTTTAAAACCCCCGGAAGGGGAAACCCCAAAACCCTTTTTTTTTCCCCCCTTTTCCCCGAAGGGGGGGGAAAAAAATTTCCGGCCGGTTTAAAAAAAAAAATTTTTGGGGGGTTTTTTTTAAAAAAATTTTTTAAAACCCCCAATTGAAAAGGCCCTTTGGGGTTTTTTGGGGGGGGGCCCAAAAAAAATTTTTTTTTTTTTTTTTTTTTAAAAATTTTTTTAAAACCAAAATTTTTTTCCCCCCAAGGAAAATTTTTTTTTTGGGGAACCCCGGGTTCAAGGGGCCCCACCCTTTTTTGGGCCCCCCCCAAAAAAAACCCCGGGTTAAAAAGGCCCCCTTGGGGCCCAAAAATTTGTTAAGCCCCTTGGTTTTAAAAAAAATTTGGTTTTGGTGGTTTGGGCCCTTCCCTTTTGGGGGGCCCCAATTCTTTTTAAGATTTTTTTGGGGAAAAAAAAAACCCCCCCCCCCCTTTTAAAAAAGGGGGCCCCCCGGGGGAAACCAAAAAAAGGGGCTTTTTGGTTTTCCCTTTTTCCCAAAAAACTTTTCCCCCTTTTAAACCCCGGGAAGGAAAAATTTTTTTTTAAAAAAAGGCCCCCAAAACCCTTTTTAAAAAAATTTTGGACTTTTCCCAACCCCAAACCCCCCCAAAAAAAGAAACCCCGGGTTTTTTTAAAAAAAATTTTTTTTTTTTTTTTTGGGGCCCTTTCCCGGAAAATTTTAATAAAAAAAAAAATTTTAAAAGGGAAAAAAAAATTTTTCTTTTAAAAAAAAATTTTTAAAAAAAATTTTAAAAACCCCGGGGTTTTAAAAAAAAAAGGGAAGGGGAGGGAAAAAGGGGGAAAAAAACCCCCGGGGGTTTTTTTTTTTAAGGGTTTGGGGGAATTTTTTGGGGGGCAACCCCCCCCGGGCCCCCAAACCCCCTTTGGGCCCCCCCCCAAAATTAATTAATTTTTTTTTTTTTTTTAAATTTTTTGGTGAAAAAGCTACTCCCTAAACGCAAGCTGCTTCCCCCGATTAGAGGACGATATGAACTGCATCACCAACAAGACAATACTACCGACCGACCACCCAAAGTCATGAACAGAGAGGCCTCTAGGCTCTTGGCCCGCTAAAACCATACCCCAAGATCGCTGAAAAGCACAAAGCCATGCGGGAACGTCCGGACTCTTAGATATATTGAGGATAAGGCAAGACAATCAAGATCGATCTACGGATCACGTATGCCTTCCATGACGCTGACGACAACCGCCACGACACGCGAAGTTCGCTGTCAATATGTGAGACAAAGCTCGTTTGAGCTACATCGTGATATAGCCCTATACAGAGGCGCCGCACACCCACTATGCTTCATAGATGAAGTAATGGAGATCATCAAATCCCCGAAGGGTTTAAACCCGTGAATATTGAATCCTATGATGGCACAATAACATTCTTCGCCGGTTTGGATCAAGACTATCTCCCTCATATCCATATGGCCCATGGTGATGATCTTCACGCCATCAAATTCCTCCCACTAAGCTTAAAGGACCAGTTTCAGATTGGCTTAACAGCTTGCCGCCAGATTCAATTGGGTGTGGGAGGACCTAGAAGCCGCATTCCTGATAACTTCCAGTGGCACGACAAAGTAATCACCAGACACTTCTTTCACCTAAGCCATAATTCAGCGGTACCAGATGAATCGCCGCACAATTCTAGACACGATTCTTTTGTTGGGGAACGAGCGTAAATTCAAAATTTTCTACGCGTCACCAAGATCTATCTATGGAGAAACCAGCAACGAATAGAAAGAGAGTGCATCTACATACCCTTGTAGATCGCTAAGCGGGAAGCTCAAGAGAACGGGTGAAGGAGTCGACTGCCGTGATCCAAATCACCAGAGATCCTAGTGCCGAACGGACGGCACCTCCGCTCAACACACGACAGCCCCGTGACGCCTCCCATGCCTTGATCCAGCAAGGAGAGAGGAGAGGTTGAGGAAGACTCCATCCAGCAGAAGCACGACGGCGTGGTGGTGGTGGAGGAGCGTGGCATCCCCGCAGGCTTCGCCAAGCACCGGGAGAGGAGGAGGACTTGGGAGAGGGGAGGGCTGCTGTAACTCGTGTGTAGCTCCCATGCCTCCCCACTTTATATAGGGGTGGAGGCTGGTTTCTTGCCCTCCAAGTCCATTCAAGCCAAGGTGGGAGGAAAGAAATCCCATCATTTCCTTCCCCATCGATTGTTATCCCCCTTTAGGGATCTTGATCTTATCCTCTCGATATGATCTTATTCCTTCTAAGGGGGATCTTGGTGCGCTTTGACCAGGGGTGTGGGCCTGCCCCCACTACCCACGTTCATGTGGGTCCCCCATGGTGGGCCCCACTCCCGAACCTTCTAGAACCTTCCCTGACAATACCGAAAAATCCCAACATTTTCCGGTACCAAATAGGACTTCCTATATAAATCTTTACCTCCTGACCATTCCTAACTCCTCGTGACGCCCGGATCTCATCCGGACTCAACAACATTCTGCAACCACATACAAACTTCCTTTATAACCCTAGCGCCATCGAACCTTATGTGTAGACCCGGTTCGGGAGACATGTAGACATGACCGAGACGCTCTCCGTCAATAACCAACAGCGGATCTCGATACCCATGTTGGCTCCTACATGTTCCACGATGATCTCATCGATGAACCACGATGTCAAGGACTCAATCGATCCCGTGATACAATTCCCTTTGTCTAGCGCAGATTTACTTGCCCGAGATTCGATCGTCGGTATACCGATACCTTGTTCAATCTCACACGGCAAGTCTCTTTACTCGCTCGCAACACATCATCCCGTGATCAACCCCTTGGTCACATTGTGCACATTATGATGATGTCCTACCGAAAGGGCCCAGAGATACCTCTCCGCTTGCACGGAGTGACAAATCCCAGCCTCGATCCGTCAACCCAAAAGACACTTTCGGAGATACCGTATGCACCTTTATAGTCACCCAGCTTACGCCAGGACGCTTGATACACCCAAAGCACTCCTACGGTATCCCGGAGTTACACGATCTCATGGTCTAAGGAAGAGATACTTGACATTGAAAAGCTCTAGCAAACTAACTACACGATCTTTGTGCTATGCTTAGGATTGTCTTGTCCATCACATCATTCTCCTAATGATGTGATCCCGCTATCAACTACATCCAATGTCCATAGTCAGAAACCATGACTATCTCTGCTGATCACAACGAGCTAGTCAACTAGAGGCTCACTAGGGACATATTGTGGTCTATGTATTCACACGGTATTACGATTTCCGGATAATACAGCTTATAGCATGAATAAAAGACAATTATCATGAACAAGGAAATATAATAATACTTTTTATTATTGCCTCTAGGCATATTTCCAACAGCCTCCCACTTGCACTAGAGTCAATAATCTAGTTCACATCGCCATGTGATTAACATCGACAGTCACATCGCCATGTGACCAACATTCAAAGAGTTTACTAGTGTCATTAAACTAGTTCACATCATCATGTGATTAAGACTCAATGAGTTCGGGTTTGATCATGTTTTGCTTGTGAGAGAGGTTTTAGTCAACGGGTCCGAACTTTCAGATCCGTATATACTTTGCAAATCTCTAGGCCATTCTCAGTAAATGTTGCTTCCACGCCCACTGGAGCTATTCCAAATGTTTGCTCCACTATATGTATCCGGTTTGCTACTCAGAGTCATTCGGATAGGTGTTAGCTTGCATCGACGTAACCCTTTACGCCAACTCTTTATCACCTCCATAATCGAGAAACATGTCCTTATTTACCTAAGGACAATTTTGATCACGTCCAATGATCCATTCCTCGATCATTCTTGTACCCTTGAGGACTCATGGCAAGGCACACTTCCTAAGTGGGTACACAAGATAGCATACCGTAGAGCCTACGCCTAAAGCATAGGGACGACCTTCGCCTTTCTCTCTTCTCGCCGTGGTCGAGCTTTAAGTCTTAACTTTATACCTTACATCTCGTGAAGAACTCTTCTTCGATCGATCCATCTTGAACACCTTCAAGATCATGTCAAGGTATGCGTGCTCATTTGAAAGTACTATTAAGCATTTTGATCTATCTTATAGATCTTGATGCTTATTGTTCAAGTAGCCTAATCTAGGTTTTCCATTGAAAACACCTTTCAAATAACCCTATATGCTTTCTAGAATTTACATCATTTCTCGATCAACAATATGTCAACAACATATACTCATCGAAATTTATAGTGCTCCCACTCACTTTTTGGAAATACAAGTTTTCATAAATTTGTATAAACCCAAAATCTTTGATCATCTTATCAAAGTACATTCCAACTCCGAGATGCTTACTCCAGCCCTTAGAAGGATCGCCGAGCCAAAGATACCTTTTAGCATCCTTAGGATCGACAAAACTTTCGATTGTATCACATACAACCTTTCCTTACAAAGACCGTAAGGAAACTCGTTTTGACATCCATCCGCCAGATTTCATAAATGCAGCTAATGCTAACATGATTCCGACGGACTTAAGCATCGCTACGGATGAGAAAATCTCATCGTAGTCAACTCCTTGAACTTGTGAAAAACTCTTCGCCACAAGTCGAGCTTCATAGACGGTGACATTACCGCCCACGCCCGCCTTCTTCTTAAAGATCCATTTATCTCAATGGCTTGCCGATCATCGAGCAAGTCCACCAAAGTCCATGCTTTGTTCTCGATACATGGATCCTATCTCGATTTCATGGCTTCTAACCATTTGTCGGAATATGGGCCCACCATCGCTTCTCCATAGCTCAGAGGTTCATTGTTGTCTAGCAACATGACCTTCAAGACAGGATTACTGCACACTCCAAAGTAGTACGCATCCTTGTCACCCCACGAGGTATGGTAGTGACTTGATCCAAGTTTCATGATCACTATCATAAGCTTTACTTCAATTGGTGTAGGTGCCACAGAACAACTTCCTGCCCCGCCTCACACACTAGTTGTAGTGACGGTTCAATAACCATATCAAGTCTCCACCATCCTCCCACTCAACTTTTCGAGACAAACTTTTCCTCGAGAAAGGACCCGATTCAAGAAACAATCCCTATTGCTTTCGGATCTGAATTAGGAGGTATACCCAACTGTTTTGGGTGTCCTATGAAGATGCATTTTATCCGCTGGGTTCAAGCTTATCAACCTCAAACTTTTTCACATAAGCATCCGAGCCCCAAACTTTTAAGAAATGACAAATTAGGTTTCTAAACCATAGTTCATACGGTGTCATCTCAACGGAATTACGTGGTGCCCTATTTAAAGTGAATGTGGTTGTCTCTAATGCCTAACCCATAAACGATAGTGGTAATTCGATAAGAGACATCATGGTACGCACCATATCCAATAGGGTGCAACTATGATGTTCTGGACACACCATCAAACTATGGTGTTCCATGTATTAATTGTGAAACAATTTCCACAATGTCTTAATTATGTACAAAGCTCAGAACTCTAGATACTCATCTCTATGATCATATCATAGACATTTCATCCTCTTGTCACGATGATCTTCAACTTCACTGAAATTACTTGAACCATTCAATAATTCAGACTTGTGTTTCATCAAGTAAATATACTCTACATCTACTCAATCATCTGGTGAAGTAAGAACATAACGATATTCATCAGATGCCTCAAAGACTCATTGGACTGCACACATCAAAATGTGTTACTTCCAACAAGTTGCTATCTTGTTCCATTTTATCAAAAACGAGGCTTTTTAGTCATCTTGCCCATGTGGTATGATTTGCATATCTCAAGTGATTCAAAATCAAGTGAGTCCAAACGATCCATCTGCATGGAGTTTCTTCATGCAGATACACCAATAGACATGGTTCGCATGTCTCAAACTTTTCAAAACGAAAGTGAGTCCAAAGATCCATCAACATGGAGCTTCTTCATGCTTTTACACCAATATGACTTACATGGCAAGGCCACAAGTAAGTGGTACTATCATTACTATCTTATATCTTTTGGCATGAAAATGTGTATCACTACGATCGAGATTCAATAAACCATTTCTTTAGGTGCAAGACCATTGAAGGTATTATTCAAATAAATAGAGTAACCATTATTCTCCTTAAATGAATAATCAGACATGATAGACATAATCCAATCATGTCTATGCTCAACGCAAACACCAAATCTCGATGGTAGAGGGAGCGCATGATGCTTGATCACATCAACCTTGGAAACACTTCCAACATATATCGTCACTCACCTTTAGCTAGTCTCCGATTATTCCGTAGCTTTTATTTTGAGTTACTAACACTTAGCAACCGAACCGTATCTAATAACCCGGTGCTACTAGGAGTACTAGTAAAGTACACATTAACATAATGTATATCCAATATACTTCTATCGACCTTGCCACTTTCTCATCTACCAAGTATCTAGGGTAATTCCGCCCTGGTTGTTCCTTATTACGTAAGCACTTAGTCTCGGTTTGGGTTCAACCTTGGGTTTCTTCACTAGAGCAGCAAGAGCTGATTTGCCGCTTCATGAAGTATCCTTCTTGCCCTTGCCCTTCTTGAAACTAGTGGTTTCACCAACCATCAACAATTGATGCTCCTTCTGATTTCTACTTTCATGTGTCAAACATCGCTAATACCTCAAGGATCATCATATCTATCCTCGATATGTTATAGCTCATCACGAAGCTCAGCAGCTTGGTGGCAATGACTTTGGAGAAACATCACTATCTCATTCGAAGATCAAATCCCACTGATTCAAGTGATTGTTGCACTCGCATAATTTGAGCACAAGCTCAACGATTGAGCATTTCTCCTTAGTTTGTAGGCTAAGAAAATCGCCGGAGGTCTCATACCTCTCGACGTAAGGCACGAGCCTCGAAATCTCAATTTCAGCCCTCAAACATCTCATATGTTCCGCGACGCTTTCAAAACGCCTTTGGTGCCTCAACTCTAAACCGCTTAACCGAACTATCACGTAGTTATCAAAACGTATGTCCGATGTTCGCAACATCCACAAACGACGCTAGGGGTTCAAAGACATCGAGCGTGCATTAAGGACATAAGCTTACTATCGTCCGCATAATCGCCATCACAACTTTCAACTATATTTCTCTAGGAACATATCTAAACAAAGGAACTAAAGCGAGCATACATACATAATTTGCAAAGATCTTTTGACTATGTTCAGATAATTAAGTTCATCTTATGAACTCCCACTCGATAGACATCCCTCCGTCATCTAAGTGATTACATGATCCAAGTCAACCAGGCCGTGGTCCGATCATCACGTGAGACGGACTAGTCATCATCGGTGAACATCTTCATGTTGATCGATCCTCCATACGACTCATGCTCGACCTTCGTCTCCGTGTTCCGAGGCCATGTCAGACATGCTAGGCTCATCAAGTTAACCCTAAGTGTTTTCGTGTGTAAACCTGTCTTACACCCGCTGTATGTGAACGTAAGAATCCATCACACCCATCATCACGTGGTGCTTAGAAGTTTACGAACCGAGCAACGTGCACGCTAGGGGAGAACACTTCTTGAAATTTTGTAAGGGATCATCTTATTTACTACCGCCGTTCTAAGTAAACAAGATGCATAAACATGATAAACATCACATGCAATCAAATAGTGACATGATATGGCCAATATCATTTTGCTCCTTTTGATCTCCATCTTCGGGCTCCATGATCATCATCGTCACCCGCATGACACCATGATTCCATCATCATGATCTCCATCATCGTGTCTTCATGAAGTTGTCTCGCCAACTATTACTTCTACTACTATGGCTACCGTTAGCAATAAAGTAAAGTAATTACATGGCGTTGTTCAATGACACGCAGGTCATACAATAATTAAGACAACTCCTATATTCTCGCCGTTGTCATACTCATCGACATGCAAGTCGTGATTCCTATTACAAGAACATGATCAATCTCATACATCACATATCATTCATCACATTCTTCTTGGCCATATCACATCACATAGCATACCCTCGCAAAAACAAGTTAGACGCCCCTAATTGTTGTTGCATGTTTTACGTGGCTGCTATGGGTTTCTAGCAAGAACGCTTTCCCTACGCAAAACCACAATGTGATATGCCAATTGCTATTTACCCTTCATAAGGACCCTTTCATCGAATCCGCTCCGACTAAAGTGGGAGAGATCGCACCCGCTAGCCACCTTATGCACGAAGTGCATGTCAATCGGTGGAACCCGCCTCACGAAGAGTACGTGTAAGGTCGGTCCGGCCGCTTCATCCCACAATACCACGAAACAAGATTGGACTAGTAACGGTAAGCATATTGAACAACATCAACGCCCACAACTACTTTGTGTTCTACTCTGCAAAGAATCTACGAATAGACCTAGCTCATGATGCCATCATAGAACGAAAGAAATTCAAAATTTTCTACGCAACACCAAGATCTATCTATGGAGAAACCAGCAACGAGGGTAGAAAGAGAGTGCATCTACATACCCTTGTAGATCGCTAAGCGGAAGCGCTCAAGAGAACGGGTTGAAGGAGTCGACTCGCCGTGATCCAAATCACCAGAGATCCTAGTGCCGAACGGACGCACTCTCTGCTCAACACACGACAGCCCGTGACGCCTCCCATGCCTTGATCCAGCAAGGAGAGAGGGAGAGGTTGAGGAAGACTCCATCCAGCAGCAGCACGACGACGGTGGTGGTGGTGGAGGAGCGTGGCATCCCGCAGGCTTCGCCAAGCACCGCGGGAGAGGAGGAGGACTTGGGAGAGGGGAGGGCTGCAACTTCGTGGTGTAGCTCCCATGCGCCTCCCCACTTTATATAGGGGAGGGGCTGGTTTTGCCCTCCAAGTCCATTGGGGCGTTGGCCAAGGTGGGAGGAAAGAAATCCCATCATTTCCTTCCCCATCGATTGTTATCCCCTTTAGGATCTTGATCTTATCCTTCGGATATGATCTTATTCCTTCTAAGGGGGATCTTGGTGCGCTTTGACCAGGGTGTGGGGCCTTGCCCCCACTACTCCACGTTCATGTGGGTCCCCCATGCAGGTGGGCCCCACCGAACCTTCTAGAACCTTCCCAGACAATACCGAAAAATCCCTAACATTTTCCGGCCAAAATAGGACTTCCCATATATAAATCTTTACCTCCGACCATTCCGAACTCCTCGTGACGTCCGGGATCTCATCCGGACTCAACAACATTCGTAACCACATACAAACTTCCTTTATAACCCTAGGCCATCGAACCTTATGTGTAGACTTACGGGTTCGGGAGACATGTAGACATGACCGAGACGCTTCCCGTCAATAACCAACAGCGGATCTCGATACCCATGTTGGCTTCTACATGTTCCACGATGATCTCATCGGATGAACCACGTATGTCAAGGACTCAATCGATCCCAGATACAATTCCCTTTGTCTAGCGGTATTTTACTTGCCCGAGATTCGATCGTTTAGATACCGATACCTTGTTCAATCTCGCTACGGCAAGTCTCTTTACTCGCTCCGCAACACATCATCCCGTGATCAACCCTTAATCACATTGTGCACATTATGATGATGTCCTACCGAAAGTGGGCCCAGAGATACCTCTCCGCTTGCACGGAGTGACAAATCCCGCCTCGATCCGTGTCAACCCAAAAGACACTTTCGAGATACCTGTAATGCACCTTTATAGTCACCCGCCATTGCCAGGACGCTTGATACACCCAAAGCACTTCCTACGGTATCCGGAGTTACACGATCTCATGGTCTAAGGAAGAGATACTTGACATTGGAAAAGCTCTAGCAAACGAACTACACGATCTTTGTGCTATGCTTAGTATTGGTCTTTCCATCACATCATTCTCCTAATGATGTGATCCCGCTATCAACTACATCCAATGTCCATAGTCAGAAACCATGACTATCTCGCTGATCACAACGAGCTAGTCAACTAGAGGCTCACTAGGGACATATTGTGGTCTATGTATTCACACGCAGTATTACGATTTCCTGATAATACAGTTATAGCATGAATAAAAGACAATTATCATGAACAAGGAAATATAATAATATTCTTTTATTATTGCCTCTAGGCATATTTCCAACATTCTTAATCTAAGAAAAATCAAATCGCCGACCGTCTGGATGCGGAGGCCCTCGCTGCCTTCAAACATAACATCCAAGGGCGAAAGTGGCTTGCCCCAAGACCGGGACAGAAAAGCCAAATCCATGGCAGCCCTCACATCACTCATGATGCGCTCACATGGGAGAAGACAACCGCTAGCTCCGCAGAACAACCTCAAAGAAAAATTTCTGCAGTCCCGATACCAAGGACCGCAACGAAGGTCGCACAAGAACAGCACAAACGCCAAGATTAATTCATGCATAATACTGAGGATAGGGCGGCCAAGGTTGGATTCGTGAGGCTCCAAACCCGGTCAAGGAAAAGCCATTGAAAGAACTACTCCGGTCTCCGTCCAATTTGGACTAAATATCACCGGCTGTGCTGTATACACGGCACTTCAAAAGTTAGTTAATCACACCAACAGAGACCATGGCATATTCAAGGTGCAGCAAGCTAATTGTCAGAAAAACAATGACAAGGGGCTGTATAGCGATGACGAGGAAGAGACCACCGCCAACAATAGAGGATGTAAGTGTTTCCACAAGTGCAGACGGTGAACATGATATACGCAACCCACATACCCAAGAGGGAGCGGAAGCATGCACTCGTGGACGATACGCTGATGGAGCCAGCCGCCTCAAGTTCAACCCATGGTCCTCCCCGCCTGATCACTTTTGATCAAAGGGACCACCTCACCAAAGATCCGCCACGGCAGATTCGCCGCATTGGTTTTAGACCCAATCGCCGATGGATTTCACTCACCATAGTCCTCGATGGATCGCGGCAGCAAATGAACCTCGCTTTATCGATATAGTGCAAGATGGGCATAGACCCTCAAGGATTAAACCCACAAATACGACCTTCAAAGGCGCCATACCAGTGTAGAGGACAATTGTACAAAGCTCGCCATAATCGAAGTGGTCTTCGATCCCTGATAACTTCCAAAGCGAGGAGTTAATCTTCATAGTTCCGCTCAAGAAGGTTATCATGTTCTGCTTCGGACGGACTGCTGCTTGTAAAGTTCAACGCGATGTCAAGACTACGCATACCTCAATCTCAAAATGCCAGCCCTCGAGGAGTCATCACGGCAAAGGAAACATCGAACGCCCCTCCGAACGGAGGAACACAATACTCGCGCAGAAATACAGAGCAGCCTCTAAGGCAATTCTCGAGTCCGGATGTTAAGTTGTGGTCGGACACCGCTAAACGCTACCGAGTAACTCTACAACAAGACCACACCTGGCACGCCCGAAAGCATCGCCAGATAGCAAGGCCCCAACCCCAGCCCTTGCAAAATATCAAGACCGGTATCACAGATATCATTACGCCTCAAGATACCGTGGGCATAGGGGAGGGGCATGACCACGACAGCCCGTATCGCGCTTAACCACACCAGGGCTCCCAAGTGTGTCATCCTTTTTTCTTTCCCTTTTTCTTTTTTTTCTTATCCACAGACTCGCTCATCAGAGGCCCCGTCCCAAGAGACCGCCGAACTCACGATGCAACAGCCAGTGAAGGAGAAAGGCTACGACGAGTATCCAGTGGTCTCCATTACGAGCATTAAATCTGTTTTATACACCATTCCGCAGCCCACCCGAGGGGTACATGTTTAATAGTCCCATCCTTGCTTACCGTGACTATTTGTATTGTTCTCGCATTCATGGCAGATTTCTTGAATAAACAATGCATCGCTTTTTGCTTATAATTGCATTCCTTTCTTATACATATGTTCATTTATGACATGTTGCATCCAGACACTTTGGTACTTGGCTTAAATACACCAGGGGCTTAAGTTCCTCACATTATGGTGTGATAAGTCCAACACTTTCACAAGTGCGCACCTCAACTTATAGCATTATATGCATCGTCTCAATCATGTCTTGGGTCAATAGTTGGGTTTGCCTGCCCCATGTTTTGGTACCTTACGCCCGCTATATCGGCTAAGGTAGCTGGGAGAACCATCGCTGACAGCCCCAGCTTGAGCTGGGCGAGCACCTCAAAGGAGAAAGCTAAACTGACTGGTCCATGATGAGGCGAGAGCTGGTGGCTGTTCGAGAGGTTTTTCGAGTCCCTAAAGACTTATGCCGCTAGAGCGAGGAACCCGCTTCATCCGCCCAGCGTGATAGCGCCCAACTCTGCCTTATTTAACACTAGGGGCTTCGCCAAAATTTAAAATTATAGAATTCTATTGCTAAGGAGAGTGTTCAAGCACTATAAGTCCGGTCACGTTGTCTTGCTAATGCTGAGCGCCCTAGATGGACCCAAAATGGGAACAAGAGCGCCAAGTTTATCCCAACACCCCAAAGACTGTGGCATGGGGGCTGAAGCCGATGACTTGCCATCTCTCGATTTAATAAACGGCCGCACGTAAGGTAATATTTTAAATTAATAAGTTGCTTAGCGATATGAACAAAGTTTTCAGCGCAGGATAACAAAATGCGAGTCTACTCAAATATAACATCTTTGGAGCACTCACCTGCAATAATGCGGCACCCTTCAGACACCCTTATAATACATCTCGCATGCATGATACTCCTTGCTCCCGGCGGTGGCGATCCGCCACAAGCTTCAAAGGTCAATCTTGCCCAACAGCACCTTAGCACTGCAAGGGCCCGACGGCACCTTCAATGCAAAGGAGTGCTTGATGACTTCAACCCATGGACAAGCATCCACCAGCCACCGCACCAGCCGAGGTAGCCCTGTGCATGGCCTCCTTGGGCCACAAACCAACTATGAGGCCCTTCATGGCCTGCTCGCCACCTTGTGGAGCTCAACCAGCTACTTCACTGGTCGCTAAGGGCCCCTGATGTCCGCCTCAAAGATACCGAGACTAGAAGACCTTTCTCCGCCGAAGCTTCTCCTCGCCTTGTAGAAAGCGGCAAGATCGGACACATCATAAGTGATTCGCGAACGCTCCCCGAGAGCTCCGATTCGGGTAAGTAATAAGTAATTACATTCACATGCTTGCTTTGTATGAAAAATGCCTTACCCGCCGCTTATTTTTCAACGCTTTGATTTCGGAGGGCCTTGTGGGCTTCGCCTTAGCGGCTTGGCACTCTCAAGAGCCGATGTAAGCTCGACTCGAGTTCGAGTCCCGCCCAAACTCTCATGTTTTTCCATGAGAGCCTAGAGTCTTGCATTCTCCGCCACCCACACCTCCTGCTTCTCTCGCCGCATGTTCCACGGCCAGATTATGTTCGTCCGGACACGCCTCCTTCGTGGTCACCACCTCATTCGTGGCCCCGGAGTACCCATGTTATCCTCGCCATTTCTCTTGCAACCAAATCCTTTTCTCAGAAGGTACAACTTTAATAAGGTGTTACTCACCTTCCTTGTCCTCGAGCCGCTTGGCATGGCCGAGCTCGCTTCTGACCGCCGAGGCTTTGCTTCAAAGCATTGACCTTACAACAAGGCGGTAAAGGTCAAGCAGCCACAAGCCTGCAATCCCATATTGACATATTTTTTAAGACTCCTCACAGATATCTTTAGATCCTCATCCGCTTCTTTTCCAACACCGAACCGAGCATCAGGGCTATTGTCTATGCGGTACTATTTTACATATATTAAAATTCTTACCAAAGCCTCGTTAAAAGGCTGTCAAGTCAGTTTCACCAGCCCGCTTTTACGAGCCGAATCTTTCAATCACCGCGACTCATGACAAGGCGGTGTTCTCTTCGATGGAAGTCTGCTGAGCGCCCAAAGAAGTTATCCAGCCCGGTTGATGGAGGCCATCGCGTTATAGTCTTGCCTCTTCACGGCGGGGTCAAGACGTTTGACTCCTAACCACCGAGGTTCCGGCAGAGTCCGACACGAAGTCCGGAGGTTGCCCTGCGGGCACCTCCGCCTCCTCCTCCGGTGGGTCCTCTCCGATCCCACCCTGTCTTGCATCACGGGGTAGAGGTGGTCGGAAGTGAAGTACTATCCACATCCGACGCACCCAAGGACCCGCCGACGGCGGGAAGATCGCCCTGGGCGGACTTCGTGGTTGCATGCATTACAAAGACACCGTGTGGCTAAAAAGAAAAATCATGAAGTTATTCGGGAGTCCGGATATTTACGATCTGCCAGGGCTTGGCCTTGAGGGCTACCTCGTCATTGCCGCCGACGCTGGTGGAACAGTCCGGGAAGGGTCCTTCCCTTCTGATCCTTCGGCCTCCCTCGCTGGGGAGGCCTTCCTCTTTCACCGGGAGAGGCCTCTTTCTTCCTCCTCGCCCTCATGGAGGAGTCCGACTCGCTGTCATCGAACGATGAATCCGACACCACCTGACGCCGAGAACTCCTTCGGTTCCCGTGGCCTCTTCTTGGCCTTCTTCTCCGGACTACGTAGTGCGGACCAGCAGCCCTGTTAGACGGGCATCTCGCTGGTCTTCGAAGGGGAGCTGGACAGCTTAACCTGTCCCGGACGCCGCTGCCGTGCCTGTTAAAGGTGTTGGGAGTTTAGATCCCGATAAAGTCAAAACATGAAGAGCACGGTCCCATAAAGGATAACATGGCTTACCTCACCACCGACGCCGCAAGCTGAATCGCATGATTCGTAGCGGATGGGAGCTTGGCGCTTTGAACAGCACCTCTGCATCTTCGACGAGTGTCAAGAGCCCGCCAAGGTCCGTGGTGGGTCAGATCAAACTCCCACAAATTGAAGTCCCATTGTCATGGTGGGAGAATCCGCAGACGAGCATGACTCGATCACGCTGACAAGCTTGAGCTTGTTCACTGTGGTTTGAGATAGGATTGAGTCCGGTCACCATCCGAACTACCCCATAGTAGGCCCTTATCTTCCAGAGGTGAGCCGATGGGGATGCCAGATCTGACTTTGGGCCGCCCATTTAGGGTCATGTGCTCGGTGATGTAGAACCACCCCGATTGCCACCCTTTGATGGTTTCCATGGCGCCCGAGCTAAGTGACGCTGGGCATTTTGCCCACTATGGCACCTCCGACTCCGCTTGGCTGCTTCACAACCTTCGCTTGAAATTGAAGGTCTTAGCCATGTCAAGTGGGAGCTGGATGCAGAGGAAGGTTTCGCATACGCACGATAAACGCCGAGATATTGAGGATGAAATTCGGGGCCGATCGTGGAAATCTAGGCTGTAGTAGAACATGAGCCCCTGACAAAGGGGTGGAGGGGAGCCTAGTCTCATGGAGGAAATGGGGAAGGAATACCACCTCTCATGGGGCCTGTGGGTGGATGAGCCTCATCGGGGAGCCGATGCGCGATGTCGCCGACAGATATCCCGCCACGCAGCTTCTTGATGTGCCTTCAGAACGGAGGAGGCCATCCACTGCCTCCCGCCTCCGGACATGGCTGGAGAAGGTCGAGGTGAGATGTGCGGACTTGGGCGCCGAGCTCGAAAGCGCCGGAGATGGATAAGCAAAGGAGGAAGAAGGCGAGGTAAAAAGGTGGATCCTTATCCCCTATATATGGGCGATTTAAACTATGCGCCCCCACCGCCCGGTAAAATTCGCTTATCTCCCAAGCTACCGCAATCAATGGCGCGTTGGGTTACCCACGTCCGTATTGATGGGAATCCCGAATAAGGGGAACACGATCTCCGCTTCGACAAGACGCGTGTGGAAACCGCCGCTAAATGCTACCGAGGTGGCATAATAAAACAATTCGAGAAGGCTTGGTGTGGGTGTGATGTCACGCCACGTATCACGCCACAGATTGAACTTGTGTAAATATTATTCTCTACTATGGTATGTGGAATTTATTTTGCAAAGCCGACACTATCCCGGTGTTCACAATCTTCTATGAATTATTCGGAGGAGGAACCCGCTTTGCAATGTCGAAGACAATATGCCGCTGAACTCGCTTCGTCATTGAAGCCTCGGTTCAGGGGCTACCGAGGAGTCCTCGACTAGGGGTGTCCGGATAGCCTAACTATCATCATCGGCCGGACTCCAAGACTATGAAGATACAAGATTGAAGACTTCGCCCCATGTCCGGATGGGACTTTCTGGCGTGGAAGGCAAGCTTGGCGATACAGATATGTAGATCTCCTACCATTGTAACCGACTCAGTAACCCTAGCCCTCTCCGTGTCTATATAAATCGGAGGGTTTTAGTCCATAGGACGTAACAACAATCATACCATAGGCTAGCTTCTAGGTTTAGCCTCCTTGATCTCGTGGTAGATCCACTCTTGTACTACCCATATCATCAATATCAATCAAGGGTAGGGTTTTACCTCCATCGAGAGGGCCCGAACTCTGGTAAAACATTGTGTCCCTTGTCTCCGTTACTATCCGCCTAGACGCACAGTCGGGACCCTCACTCAAGTCCGCCGGTTTTGGACACCGACAATGCATAATGGCGCGTTGGTTACCCACACCCGTATTGATGAGAATCAAAGTTGATAAGGGACACGATCTCTCGCTCGGCTAAGATAAAGCAATAAAACCGCCTCGCAAGGTGTGCAGAGCGCTTTGAGAAAAAAGGTTTGAATAATGACCGGGCCGCGACGTGATGTCACGCTATGAAAAAGTTGTCAGCAGATTAGATTTGTGGAATATTGTGCTCTCTACGATGGTATGTGGAATTTGTTTTGCAGAGCCGAACACAATTCTTGTGTTCAAGATCTCCTTTGGAGTATTCGGAGAAGGAACCCGCCCGCAATGCCGTCAAGACATTCACAGCACTGGACTCATCTTCATTGAAGCCTCGTCTGTGGGCTACCGAGGGAGTCCAGATTAGGAGGCCTCTGGATGGCCGGACTATATGCTTAAGTCGAACTGTTGACTATGAAGATACAAGATTGAAGACTTCGCCCGTGTCCGGTGGGACTCTCTCATGCGGGAAGGCAAGCTTGGCAATTGGATATGTAGATTTCTCTCAGAATCGACTCAGGTAACCCTAGCCCTCCGTGTCTATATAAACCGGAGGGTTTCATCTCAAGGACAACAACAATCATAATCATTGGCTAGTTTCTAGGGTTTAGCCTCTACGATCTCGCATAGATCAACTCTTGTAATACTCATATCATCAAGATCAATCAAGCAGGAAGTAGGGTATTGCTCCATAGAGAAGGCCCAATCTTGGGTAAACATTGAGTCACTCACCTCCTGCTACCATTAGCCTTAGACGCACAGTTCAGAACCTACCCGAGATCCACCGTTTCGGCACCGACAATATTTTTATTATAAATTTGGTCTAAAACTTTGCAAACTATTACTTGACACAAATCTTACGCTGAGTAAAAAGGACCAAAGGGAGTATCATGCATGGAGGGGAAAAAAATTGCTCATTTATAGCCATCCGAAGTTTTGAAGGCGCGATCCATGAGGGAGGCGTAAGATCATGGAGGCGGATGGTTGACAAAATTAAGTGAAGTTACATGCACGCTACCGGCATGGCATGAGAACACGCAGAAGCTGTATCGCTGTTTATGATATTGGTCTAGTAGGCATGACATCTAGTGGGTCCCGTGATTGTACTCTGAGAACTCTTTGGGGCATGCATCCGCTTATCCATCGGGCAAGCCACCACCCCATGCCATTCGGACGCCTCTACTCGCTGATACGCCGCCAACGAATTATAATTTTTTATTGTTCCATGCTATTATATTACCTGCTTTGGATGTTTATGGCTTTACTTACACTTTTATATCATTTTTGGGACTAACCTACTAACCCGAGGCCCAGCCCAAATTGCTGTTTTTTTGCCTATTTCAAGAGTTTCAAGAAAAGGAATATCAAATGGAGTTCAAACGGTATGACACCTTCGGAGCGATCTTTTGGAACAATTGCAAATCAGAGACTTGGAGGATGTCATGAAGTCAAAGAGGGCGGCCACGAGGGTGCCCTGGCACCCTATGGGGGTGGGCGCCCCCACCCTCGTGGCCCCTCGTTGCTCCACCGACCTACTTCTTCCTCCTATATATATCCACATACCCCAAGAACATCCAGAGCACCACGAAAACCTAATTCCACCGCCGCAACCTTTATATCCGCGAGATCCCATCTTGGAGCCTTCACGGCGCCTCCATCGAGGGGGAATCGACCACGAGGGCCTCCACATCATCTCCAAGGCCTCCGTGAGTTGTGAGTAGTTTACTACAGACCTTGGGGTCCATAGTTAGTAGCTAGATGGCTTCTTCTCTCTTTGAATCTCAATGCAAAGTTCTCCTCGATCTTCTTCGAGATCTATTCGATGTAACGCTTTTTGCGGTTTGTTTGTCGAGATTCGCATGAATTGTGTGTTTATGATCAAGTTTATCTATGAGAAATAATTGAATCTTCTCTCAATTATTTTATGTGTGATTGGTTATCTTTATGCAGTCTCTTCAATTATGATTTTGGTTTGGCCTACTAGATTGATCTTTCTTGCAATAGGAGAAGTGCTTAGCTTTGGGTTCAATCTTGCGTGTCCTTTCCTCAAAGGACAACAGGCAGCAAGGCACGATTGTATTGTTGCCATCGAGGATAAAAAGATGGGGTTTATATCATATTGCATGAGTTTATCCTCTACATCATGTCATCTTTCTTAATGCTACTCAGTTCTTATGAACCTAATACTCTAGATCCGTGAAGGAGTCGGTCGATGTGTGGAGTAATAGTAGTAGATGCATAATCGCTTCGATCTACTTGTTGCGTAACGTGATGCCTATATACATGATCATGTCTAGATAATCTCATAACTATGCACTTTTCTATCAATTCCTCGACAGAAGTTGTTCACCCACCGTAATTTTATGCTATCATGAGAGAAGTCACTAGTGAAACCTATGGCCCCGGTCTATCTTTTATAATATAAGTTTTTCATCTATCTTTTATTTGCATCTTTTACTTTCCAATCTATATCATAAAAATACCAAAAATATTTATCTTATCTTATTATCTCTATCGATCTCACTTTGGCAAGTTTCCATGAAGGGATTGATGCCTCTTTATCGACCGGTTGCGTAGGTTCTTGTTTGTTTGTGTAGGTGCGGACTTTTGAGGAGCTTCTCATCGATTGATACCTTGGTTTTCAAAAACTGAGGGAAATACTTACACTACTTTGCTGCATCACCCTTTCTTCTTCAAGGGAAAACCAACGCAATGCTCAAGAGGTAGCAAGAAGGATTTTTGGCGCCGTTACCGGGGAGGTCTTTGCTCAAGTCAAGACATACCAAGTACCCACCACAAACTCATCTCCCTCGTGATTACATTATTTGCCTTTTGCCTCTCATTTTCCCTCTCCCCACTTCACCCTTGCCGCTTTATTCGCCTCTCCTTCCGCTTCTCCTCTCTTTCGCTTTGGCTCTTGTGTGCTCGTCGTTATGGCTAGTCCTCCTATCCTCAAGATTATTCCTAACATGAAATTTTTAATTTTAAGAAAAGGGAGGAGAAAATCTAAAAGACGCTGGGCATAGAATTTGCAATGCTCAAAATAGATCTACTAGGAAGCTTTACTCGCTCTTCTTCGCAATTTTTACGTAGGTGTTACTTCCTTGAAAAGATGCATTTTGATACCATTACCAAGGGAATTTATTGATAGCCATACCTTTGATGCTTATAATGCTATGTTGGATTTGTTTGGTCCACCTCCTCTCTTGGTTAATGGGACTATTTTAACTCTAGAACATGTGATGCAAAGGCTTGAAATTATTGAAAATAAAGTTGCCATCGTTGAGTTGATTGAAAATTTGATAAAAACATCCATAACCAAATTACCCAATATGGATCTAGGTTGATCTACTTTGAAATTTTTGAAGGAGAAAGAACCTATAGTTAACTAAAGAATAAATCTAGATTCTACAAGAATCGGTAAACTTGAAGCTATTATTACTAACATAGGGTCTGCCTTTCTCCGTGAAAATACTCCAACTCCTCCGAGGGAGTCCTCGACTAGGGGTGTCCGATAGCCGAACTATCATCTTGGCCGACTCCTAGACTATGAAGATACAAGATTGAAGACTTCGTCCCTGTCCTGGATGGGGCTTCTTGGCGTGGAAGGCAAGCTTGGCACACGGATATGTAGATCTCCTACCATTGTAACCAACCCTATGTAACCCTAGCCCTCTCCTGTCTATATAAACCGGAGGGTTTTTGGTCCGAGGACTAACAACAATCATACCATAGGCTAGCTTCTAGGTTTAGCCTCTTTGATCTCCCCGGTAGATCTACTCTTGTACTACCCTGTCATTAATATTAATCAAGCAGAGTAGGGTTTACCTCCATCGAGAGGGCCCGAACCTGGTAAAACATCGTGTCCCTTGTCTCCGTTACCATCCGCCTTAGACGCAGAAGTTCGGGACCCCCTACCCGAGATCCGCCGGTTTTGACAACGACATTGGTGCTTTCATTGAGAGTTCATGGGTCGCCACCTTTAGGCCCGATGGCTCCTTCGATCATCAATAACGCGATCCGTGGTGAGACTTTTCTCCCCGATAGATCTTCGATTCGGGCGGCTTCGACTATGGGCCAATTCACCGCCATCCGAGCAGATCGAGAGCTACGCCCGCCATCGTCGATTTGGGAGTTTGAACTACACGGCCGACATCCGCGGAGACTTGATCTTCGACGGATTTGAGCCACAGCCAAACGCTACCAAGACTCGCTCTCAATGGGTATGATCTAGCTCGCCACCGACAAGACTCGAGGTCGACTAGGGCCGCCCCGACCCTAGGTCGGAGCCGACTTCACGGTCAAGGACGAGTGGTCGACACCACCGGGCTACGATCTCTACGGGCGATTGAGCTTAACACCATCCTCGTCCTTCGACAGCTCCGTGACTCCGAGCTGCCGGACTCTTTCCGACTCTAAACCTCGCTACCGCCAATCAAATCCGATTGGATGCCGGTTATGGAGTTCATCGCCATGACATCTTTCAAAGACATGCCTTTGGCGACATCCTCAATTCACTAAAGTCTCTTTATCGAGAGCCTCGGCCGACTATGGTCGAAGGTTGGGATGCGGACGCCAAAGAAATTCAACGCCCACCCACAACCCACTTTGTAGGCACTGCCGATGATTTAACCGCATGCTCGATTGACCGACGACATCGACGGTATGGACGACGATGCATGAGACAACCAAGAACCAAGACCTATAGGGTGTTGGACAACCACCCCAACTCACGATGTATACATGGTGGATACACCTAAACGGTTACCACGAGGAACAACAGACGCCACGGGATAAACCTCGAAAAGTAAACCAAGACGGCGACGAAAGCGCCAAGACAAAGTCCCGCCGACAGAGACGGCGGCCATACGTACTCCAGCCATAGAGCAGGTCGCACTAAAGGCACGCATTTAACATGCCATCAAACTACCGTCCTAACAGACAACTTGATAAACAACCCGCTTCGAGAAGATGACAACTGACTATCTCACACTGCATGTTGTTGGAGCAGAAGAACCTCCACAAAAGGCTGGTCACAATCGGCACAGAGCTGTAAAAAGCGGTATGTAAGCTCAAAACAGCGTAAGATGCACTCGTAATCGATGGAGCAAAGTATTCAACACCGCAGACAACACGGGCGATACGCCAAACAAAGAGCTACCCAAACGCAACCATCGCTCTCGATTGGCGAGGAGGCCTTAGAGCCCCGCAATCAAAGAACAAAGAGGCTGCCCGGCCGGATAGATGACCACATGACAAGCATAGAGCGCAAGCGCCACAAGACACAAGCCGGTGCGCGATCCGCCTAAGGATTCAAGATCAAAAGGATGGCCCAGCTTAGGTCCATCTACGGCCAAGAAAGGTGCTCTTCTAAGCAATGCAACACACCAATTATCCGGACATCACAACACACCCAAATATAGGGGTGCCGACATCCCCTATGTTTCACCGGCGAGGTGCCGGATCACTAATTTCCAGCCGGGATTTAAACCCATAAACATAGAGGCATACGACGGAACAATGCACCTGAGTCTGGATTGAGGATTATATCTCCACATACACATGGCAACAGGAGATGATCTCCACGCCCATAAAATACTTACCCTCAAGCTCAAAAGGCCAAAGACGACATCGGGCTTAAAAGCCTCCCCAAAAACACTATTGGAAGTTGGGAAGAGCTCGAGGATGCTTTTCGGGCCAATTTTCAAGGGACCTGCGTCCGACCTCCCGACGCAGCATTTATTTAAGTCACATAACCCAACAGCCCGGAGAGTCAGCCCAAAAATTCAGGAATAGGTTTCTCACCAAAAGAACCAAATAGTCGATCGTCTCGGACGCCAAGCCTTAGCAGCTTTCAAACATAACGTCCGAGACGAATGGCTCGCTAGACACCTCGCCAGAAAAGCCAAGAACAATGGCCGATTAATCAAGCCTCATGACCTCTTTATGCTGGAGAGGATAGCAGTCTGGGCAAGGCAAGCAAACACCCAAGTACGTCCAAGTCAGGATGGAAATGGGAAATGACGACGCAGCAAGGACCAAGGTTTGACAAGGGAAACAACTCAAGAGCACGGCGGTCAACGCCGATTCAAAAGCTCTCTGGCAGAATCAACAAAACTGCCCTCAAGTATAACAGCCACGAGCTATCCAACCTAAACAAAATCTTGGACAAAATATGCCAAATCCACAAGATTTCGGAAGCCCGCAAACCATACCCACAGAGATAGTAGGGTCTTCAAGGCCCCGCAAACTCAAGTTTAACACAAGGGCTCGACACACCAAGCAAGGACGATGACGAACCCCACAAGAAGAGCAATCAAAACAAAAGAATTTCCCACAAGAAGTCAAAACAAGAACTCACTTCAAGTGACAAAAGGAAAATCGGAGAGCGCCCATAGAAATAAGCGCCGCACGGCCTATCCCGTGGAGTCCCAACATTGGTTGTCAAAACCAATCACCATTGATCATCGTGGATTACTCGAAGTATCCGAACATGTGATGGACTGCCATGATATTAGATCCTATAATCAATGGACTCCAATTCAGAGAAGTCCTAATGGATGGCAGAGGATCTAAACCTCGCTATATCAGACACAATCCGCAAAATGGGGATAGACCCAACCAAAATTCGCCACAAGAACACCTCCTTCAAGGGGTAATGCCAGCCTATATGCCCATTGTACGGGCTCTCACCGCTTGAAGTTGTGTTCGCTCATCCGACAACTTCCGCCAAAAGTTAACCTTCCACATTGCCCCATTCAAAAGTAGCTATCAAGCACTATTGGGACGGAAGCTACCGCTTTAACGCAATACCGCATTATGCATCTCTTACACTTAAAATGCCCGTCCACACGGCATCATCTCTTAAACGGAAACTCGATTGTTCCTCGAATACGTAAGAACGGAGACTGCCTTTGACAGCCACACACTAATCCGCTTTGCTGATCAAAGCACCTAAACAGTTATGCGTACTTTGACACGGTAGGCGAGTCCGTATAAATAAACAAGGGCCTTCTAGCCGCACACCCCGCATAATGGGCTGCATGCATGTACAACAAGAGACAATAAAGCTCAATTTTATTCGCCAATCATACTCCGCTTATTTAATATAAAGTACATTTTCGCACAACCTTTCTTCAACTAAGTTCTTCTTCTTCACGTGATGAACACCGTATACACCCGCCCGTGATACGGCACAACGGAGATACAAAGCAGACGCAGAGGGACCCGCTGCAAGGATTCTTTTCAGATTAAGACCCCTACGTAAACCTTTTTTATTGTCTCTTGTTGATACACATCCCGGTTTCTTGCTATAACCGAGGAGGAGGTCATGCTTTTGGCATCGGCCGCACCGTAAATTTTTGCGCTGCACTGACACTAGGGGCTTAGGGCATTGTTCCCATTTTCATAAAGACCAAATACCTTAGGGAGTGTTCGCGCCTCGAAAGTTAGGCCTTATATGGATCAGCTCCGAATCATGTCTTTGGTCAAATGTTGGGTTTGCCCGCCTCCCCGTGTTTTGCTGCTTTACGCTCGCTTCTATCGGCTAACGCGCACCGTGGAGAACTACCGCAATTGTGCCCTCTGTTCGCCTCGGTGAGCACCTCAAGAGAGAAAGCCGAAACTGATCACATGATATAGCATGAGACTGGTCAACCACTCTATGACCCACCGTATGTTTAGAATTTCTCCTCAGATTAACGAAGGACCGCTTCCTTGAAGGCACATACGCCTCGAATTCGAGAGCGCTGTGCCCCTATGGGCTATATAGTAGCCCCACCATCCAACTCCTATGGCTAAGGAAAGTGATAAAGCATTATAGTCCCGTTGTTTAGTTTGTTACGCTATCACCTCCTTCACAGACCAAGACGTTGGATTAAGTGTGAAAATGCGCTTAGAACACCACACAGACTATAAAGCGTAAATGTCAAGACTGCCATCTTTCAAAGTTATATACATATACATTAACGGCCGCAGAGGAGGTATTTCAATACTTGAATGCACAAGTATAAAAGCCCTTATATTATATTGAAACATCGCTTTCACAAATCATACATGTCATTAGAACATAATATCCTTCAAGCATTATGCCTCTATTAAACGAGCTACCGCAGACTTCCTCAAAATAGTGCTCGCAGCTTCTGGGCTTCTGTGACGAATCCGGGATGCAACGCTGGTGGCCTTCATCTTTGCCTAGTATGTTTTGACACGGGCAAGAGCCATCCGCGCACTCTCTTGCTTGCCGACCGCTTTATTGCATCGATATGCAGCACCGCACTAAGGAATCGGCTGCACCAAGCCAAAATAACTTTTGGCTCGGGCCTTTTAGGCCACAAATGAGTCATGACATTCTTCATGGCAAGTCCGGACAACTTATTCAGCTCAAGCCCATTCGCTAACCGATCGTTAATTGAAGTGGACGCTCAATTACGGAATCGCGACTCAAAACAGCTCTTCCTTCCGTGATCCTTTCGACTCGGAAGTATTCGACAAGGTCACGCGACTTGCCGCTAAGTCCAGATAAGCATCCTCCGCACCCCACAGCCGTCCAACTGAGCATACTTCGGATCCGTGAACTTCCTCCGCAGCGCAAAGGGCTTTCACAGCGATATCCCTCGGCTTGACGAGCTCCTCCTTTATAGCTCTCATCGCGGAGCGGGCATCCTTGGCTTCGCGCGTGGCCTTCTTCAGTCCTCTTGTTCCGCCGACATTCTTTTTCAAGAAACTCGCAGCGTCGGTAGCATTCTTCAACTTCCCGCCATCTCGCCATTTCCTCGCTGCTCGGAGTGAGCAGCCTGCTCGCTTTTAGCTCTTCACCACCCTCAAGGCAGCCGATCACTTTTTTCTGGCTTGTTCTTGACTCGGCTAGCTCCGCCAAGGTTCTCCATAGCAGCGCACCATCTCGCATAAAGCATACATGTTGTAAGGCATGGGCGCTAAGCTCTTTACCAGGGGTCCGCTGAGAAGTTGTATACCTTGTGACTCGCTGCCGCTTAATTACAAGCGCGATGTCCGTGATCCGCCACGCTGTTGCTGCTTCAGTCGGCAATTGATCAGTCCGCCACACCGGACGCCTCCGCCACCAATATAGGACAAAGCGACATCTATAACCGAGATTATGATCCTCGGCAGACCGTCACTTTCGAGAACGCACCGAGTCTCAGGGCTACTATCTATACAGTATGATTCTATATGCAAACTGTCAAGGTATATCATTTTCGCACTCAAACCTCACAAGAACTGATGGCTTCATGCAATCCGCCTCGAAGATGAAATTCTTTCAATCACCGCACTCCATTAACGCACGGTGATCTTTTGAGATAGACGCCGCCCGATCAGATCCTTTAGCTCCGACAGACACCGCTTGGTGCCGGACTAAGGGAAACCTCCGCGACGACACTCAGGTCATCCGCCGCATGACGGTGCGGTGGTGGAGGCGTTTCACTCTCCATCATCTCCGGACGAAGGTCCTCAAGATGAGCTCACGAGAAGAGCTGAGATCCGAACTACAAGGTAAAACTTTGGTTATCTTCGTAAATAAAAACAGGATGTCCCTTATTAAAAACTCCCTTTCTACTTACGGCTCATTGGAGGGCTGACTCCTTTGGGAAATAGTGCCGGGCTTCTCCTAACGATGACCCTCCGTGAAGATTTCTTCCCGCTTTGAGGCCTTGGCCTCCGGATCTTCGGCGGTCCTCTTCTCTCCTCGGAGGGAGGGATTCTGATCCCACCTTTCTTGAAAGCCTCCTTCATGAGGGAGTAGCTTCCTATTCCCTTGCCCTCTTACAAGGGCGCAACCTCCAAAGATCTTGGTTAACATAGGATCCGTGTGGTCTCAGTGGAGGGGGCCGACACCATATTAGTTTTGCTTTCGCTTATTCACCTCTGCTCAAGGGACAGCTCTTAAAGGGCAAGTTTACGATAAATGTATGGATAGCGTGTCCGGCACAGACTACTTACTTGAGTATCCGGCGACAGTAGCTCAGACCAAGGCCCTCGGTCAAGTCCGACACATCTCTTGTGATCCAAGAATGCTTTACATCTCCACGGGTGTCACGCCCATGAAGTGTTGGAGAGCTTGTGGTCCCTCCGATTAAATTCCCACAGAGGAGGGGGCGACGCCAGGTGGGCGTATACGCCGAATCAGCATGACATGTGCCACTACGACCAGATTGATCTCTCTCTTGGAGGTCTCAACACGCCCTGCAGAGTAGGTATCGCCTTGACGGCCCCAATCGGGCCCTTCATTGACCCATGACGCCAGCCAAGGAGGACCCGAGCGAAGGCAGGTGGCGCCACCCATTTGGTGCCCCCGAGCTGTGATATAAAACCACTCTTGTTGCCACAGCCTGGGCTCCTTTTGAAAAGAGCCTCTGCCATGGAGCATCAACATTCTTGCTTATAACAGCCCTCCGCACTCGCCTGCTGCCCTTGATCATCTTCAGCCTCCACATTGAAGGTCTTGAGCCACAACCAAGTGAGGGATAATGCGGAGGAAGGCTTCACATACGACAATGAACGATGAGATGTGGAGGATGGACTCGGATCCAAGTTGTGGAATTCCAGCCCATAATAAAACATGAGCCCCTCATGAAGGGGTCCGCTGGAAGCCTAAACCTCAAGGAAGTGAGACACTAACACCACGCTCTCACCAGCTCAGAGAGGAATAACCTGCCTTGGGCAGCAGCTTATGCAAAATTTCGCCGTTAGATACCGGGCGCCTCTCGCTTTAGCACGCCTTCTTCCGGGACGGAAGAAGGCATCCACCGCCTTGCGTCGGAGCTGACATCGTCAAGGTCCAAGCGCCTAAATGTGGAGATTTCACCGTTGGAACTCGAGGCAAGGGCGGATTCGATTGAAATTGAAAGAAAGGAGCATGCCTTGGTCTCGCTATAAAGAGGTTGAATACCAAGAGCCTCCCCGCGGGCCGCTTGGGACTCGCCGATAGAGGCGAGGCTAACGGGCACGTTGGGTTACCACACGTATTGATGAGGATCCTGAATAAGGGACACGTCTCGCTGACAAGACGCACTAAGGAAACCGCTTCGCTAAACGTGCTGAGGTGGAATAGTAAAAACGATTCAATAAAGGCCCGGCCGTGGTGTGATGTCACGCCACGGAATACGCCAGTAGATTGAACTTGTAAATGTTATTCTCTATGGTGGTATGTGGAACTTATTTTGCAAAGCCGACACTATCCTTGTGTTCAAAATCATCTATGAAGTATTCGGAGGAGCAACCTCCTGCAATGTCGAAGACAATATGCTACCGGACTCGCCGTCGCTGAAGCCCGGTTCAGGGCTACCGAGGGAGTGCCGACTAGCGGGTGTCCTGGATAGCCAACTATCATCTTTGGCCGACTCCTAGACTATGAAGATACAAGATTGAAGACTTTGTCCCCTGTCCGGATGGGGCTTTCGGCATGGAAGGCAAGCTTGGCTACACGGATATGTAGATCTCCTACCATTGTAAGCCTCCCTAGTGTCTATATAAACCGGAGGGTTTTAGTCCAGAGATCTAACAACAATCATACCATAGGCTAGCTTCTAGGGTTTAGCCTCTTGATCTCGTGGTAGATCTACTCTTGTACTACCCATATCATCAATATTAATCAAGCAGAGTAGGGTTTTACCTCCATCGAGAGGGCCCAACCTCGGGTAAAAACATCGTGTCCCTTGTCTCCTGTTACCATCCGCCTAGACGCACGTCAGGACTTCTCTACTCCGAGATCCGCCGGTTTTGACAATCGACATTGGTGCTTTCATTGAGAGTTCCTCCTGTCATCACCTTTAGTCTGATGGCTCCTTTGATCATCAATAACGACACGATCTAGGGTGAGACTTTTCCCGGACAGATCTTCATATTCGGTGAAGCCAAGATCCGGGCTAAATCACCGCCATCTCGACCGTAATAAAAGCTACGCCCGCCATCGTGTCAGATTTGGGAGTTTGAACTACACGGCCGACATCCGCGGAGACTTGATCTTCGACGGATTTGAGCCACAGCAAGGCGCTGGACTCGTCTCGATGGGTATGATCTAGCTCGCCACCGGACAAGACTCGGAGGCCGCACCAGCGTCCGATCCGACCCCAGCTCGAGCCAACTTCACGGTCGAGGACGAGTGGTCGGACACCGCCGGGCTACGATCTCTACGGCGATTGAGCCAACACCATCCTCGTCCTTTGCAAAGCTCGTGACTGAGGTGCCGGACTCTCCCGACTCCAACCTCGCGCCCGCCAATCAAACCGATTGGCTGGTTATGGAGTTCACTATCATGACATCTTTCAAAGACTCTCGCCTTTTGGCGACATCCTCAATTCACTAAAGTCTCTCTTTATCGAGAGCCTCGGCTGGTTAATGGTCGAAGGTTGGGATGCGGACGCCAAAGAAATTCAACACCCACCACCCACTTTGTATCCACTATCGATGATTTAACCGACATGCTCGACTTCGACCGATTGACATCGACGGGTATGGACGACGATGCAGAGACAACCAAGAACCAGCACCTATAGGGTGTTGACACCCACCCCATCTCACGATGTATACATGGTGGATATACCTAAAGGAAGTGACGACGAGGAACAATGGGATGCTACGTAAGTATAAATCCTCAAAAGCAGCCAAGACAAATGACGAAAGCGCCACACAAAGTCCCGCCGACAAAGACGGTGGTAATACAGACCCAGCCATAGAGCAGGTCGCATCAAAGGCATCGCATTTAACATGCCATCGAACAACCGTCCAACAGACAACTTGATAAACAACCCGCCCATGAAGATGACAAACCGACGATCTCACACCGACAAGTTGTTGGAGCAGAAGAACCTCCACAAAAGGCTTGTAAATAACTACGCTGTAGCCTAAAAAAGCAAAAGGTAAGCTCAAAAGAGCGTAAGATGCATGCAAAATCAGATGGAGCAAAGTATTCAACACCGAGACAACACGGCAACAATCGCCAAACAAAGGCTACCCAAACGCAACCATCGCTCAATTGATGAGGAGGCCTTAGAGCCCCGCAATCAAAGAACAAAGAGGCTGCCCGGCCGGATAGACGACCCAATGACAAGCATAGAGTGGCAAGCGCGCAAGACACAAGCCGCCACATCCGCCTAAGGATTCAAGATCAAAAGGATGGCCCACCGTCCATCTACGGGCCAAGAAAGCAGGCTCTTCTAAGCAATGCAACATGCCAATTATCTAGACATCACGGCACACCCAAATATAGGGTGCTACACATCCCCTATGTTTGAGGTGTTGGATCACGAATTTCCAGCTGGATTTAAACCCATAAACATAGAGGCATACGATGTAACAATGCACTGGAGTCTCTGGATTGAGGATTACATCCTCCACATACACATGGCTACGTGAGATGATCTCCACGCCTATAAAATACTTACCCTCAAGATCAAAGGGCCAGCACGACACCGGCTTAAAAGCCTCCCAAAACACTATTGGATGTTGGGAAGAGCTCGAGGATGCTTTTCGGCCAATTTTCAAGGGATTCTATGTCCACCTCCGACGCAGATTTATTTAAGTCACATAACCCAACAGCCCGAGAGTCACCACGAAAATTCGAATAGGTTTCTCACCAAAAGAACCAAATAGTCGACTGCCTAGACGCCAAGCCTTAGCAGCTTTCAAACATAACGTCCGAGACGTAATGGCTCACTGACACCCTCGCCAGAAAAGCCAAGAACAATGGCCGCATTAAGCCTCATGACCTCTTTTGAGCGGAGAGGATAGCTGGCTGGCAAGGCACGCATCAAATGGACCCAAGCACGTCCAAGTCAAGGATGGAAATGGGAAACCACGAGGCAGCAAGGACTAGTGCCGACAAGGAAACAGCCCAAGAGCACGGCGGTCAATGCCGGATTCAAAAGCTCCGGCAGAATCATAAAAACTGCCCTCAAGGATAACAGCCACGAGCTATCCAACCTAAACAAAATCTTGGACAAAATATGCCAAATCCACAAGCACTTCGGAAGCCTACAAACCATACCCACAGAGATTGTTGTCTTCAAGCAGTCCGCAAACTCAATGTCGAACACAAGGCCTCGACACACCAAGCAAGGACGATGACTAACCCCACAAGCATAGCAATCAAAAACAAAAGAATTTCCCACAAGAAGTCAAAATAGTAAACTCACTTCAAGTGACAAAGGAAAATCAGAGCGGCGCCTATAGAAATACGCTACCAGACGGCCTATCCCTGGAGTCCCGACATTGGTTGTCAAACCAATCACCTTTGATCATCAGGATTACTCCGAAGTATCGGGAACGCAGGATGGACTGCCATGATATTAGATCCTATAATCAACTGACTCCAATTCAGAGAAGCCCTAATGGATGGCGGTAGTGATCTAAACCTGCTATATCGAACACAACCGCAAAATGGGGATAGACCCAACCAAAATTCGCCACAAAAACACCTCCTTCAAGGGGTAATGCCAGCCTATATGCCCATTGTACGGGCTCCCTACTACTTGAAGTTGTGTTTGGCTCATCCGACAACTTCCGCTAAAAGTTAACCTTCCACATTGCCCCATTCAAAAGTAGCTATCAAGCACTATTGGGACGTGAAGCTACCGCTTTAACGCAATACCGCATTATGCATCTCTTACACTTAAAATGCCCGTCCATGCGGCATCATCTCATTAAAGGGAAAGTTCGATTGTTCTCTAATACGAAGAACGCGAGACCGCCTTTGACAGCCACACACTAATCCGGCTTTGCTGATCAAAGCACCTAAACAGGTCATTCGCACTTCTGCATACGTTAGACAGTCCCAAGATAAATAAACAAGGGCTTGTTAGCCGCACACCCCCGCATAAGGGGCTGCATGCATGTACAACAAGAGACAATAAAGGTCAATTTTATTTGCTTTTCAATCGCATCGCTTATTTAATATAAAGTACATTTTTCGCACAACCTTTCTTCAACTAAGTTCTCCTCTTCAATAGATGAACACTCGCTACAACCGCCTGTGATATGATACAACGGAGATACAAAGCAGACGCAAGAGGGACCCGTCAGTAAGGATTCTTTTCAGATTAAGACCTCAGCAGAACCTTTTTTATCTCTTGTTGATACACATCCCTGGTTTCTTGCTATAACCGAGGAGGAGGCTGGCGCGGCATCGGGCCGAGTCAGAAATTTTATGCGCTGCACTGACACTAGGTGCTTAGGGCATTGTTCTCGCCTGCTTTCATAAAGACCGAATACCTTAGGGAGTGTTCGCCCTCGAAGTTAGGGCCTTATATGCATCAGCTCCAATCATGTCTTTGGTCAAATGTTGGGTTTGCTCCGGCCTCGTGTTTTGCTGCCTTACGCTTCGCTTCTATCGCTAACGCGCACTGTGGAGAACTATCACATGCGACAGCCCGGTTCGCCCGGTGAGCACCTCAAGAGAGAAAGCCAAAACTGATCGCCATGATATAGCGTGAGACCGGTCAACCACTCGATGACCCACCGAATGTTTAGAATTTCTCCCAGATTAACGGAAGGACCGCTTCTGTCGTGCACATACGCTACTTAATTCGAGAGCTGCAGTGCCTAGGGGCTATATAGTAGCCCCACCATCCAACTCCTATGGCTAAGTGAAGTGATAAAGCATTATAGTCCGTTGCTCTAGTTTGTTACGCTATCACCTACTTCATAGGACCAAGACGCTGGATTATGTGAAAATGCGCTTTTTTGCAAACACCCCAAGACACGTGTGTGGGCTAGCCAAAGACCTGCCATCTTTCAAAGTTATATACACATATACATTAATGGCCGTGACAGAGGTATTTCAATACTTGAACGCATAAGTATAAAAAGCCCATATATTATATTGAAACATCGCTTTCACAAATCATACATGTCATTAGAACATAATATCCTTCAAGCATCAAGGCCTCTATTAAACGAGCGCCCGCAGACTTCCTCAAAATAGTGCTCTCGGCAGTACTGGCTTCTGCCTCAACCGGGATGCAACGTCGCTGTGGCCTTCATCTTTCCTCAAGATGTTTTGACACGGCAAGAGCCATCCGCACCTCTATGCATGCCGACCGCTTCATTGCATCGACATGCGGCAGACCAAGACCAGGAATCGCAGCCCCAAGCCAAAATAAATCTTTTTGGCTCGGGCCTTTTGGCCACAAATCAGTCACGACATCCATCATGGCAAGTCTGGACAACTTATTTAGCTCAGCCCATTCGCTAACCGATCGTTAATGGAAGTGAACGCTGGATTACGGAACTCGCGACCAAAACAGCTCTTCCTTCCGTGATCCTTTTCGACCTTGGAAGTACTCATCGCCCCGCTGCACTTGCCGCTAAGTCCGTGATAAGCATCCTCTACACCCCACAGCCGGTCCAACCGAGCATACTTCGATCCATGAACTTCCTCAGCGAAAGGGCTTTCCGCCGCGATATCCCCGCTTGACGAGCTCCTCCTTTATAGCTCTCATCAATGAGCGGTATCCTTGGCTTCGCGGTGGCCTTCTTCAGTCCTCTTGCTCCGCCAACGCTCTTTTCAAGAAACTCGCAGCGTCGGTAGCATTCTTCAACTTCCCGCCATTCGCCATTTCTCCCCGCTCGGCAGAGAGCATTGCTTCGCTTTTTATCTTCGCCGCCTCCAGCAGCCGCAGATCACTTTTTCCTGCTTGTTCCTTCACTGGCTAGCTCACCAAGGTTCTCCATAGCAAAGCAGCACCATCTCGCATAAAGCATACATGTTGTAAGGCATGGGCGCCAAGCTCCTTTACCGTGTGTCCGCCGAGAAGTTGTATAACTTGTGACTCGCAAGCCGCTTATTGACAAGCGCGATGTCCGTGATCCGCCATCTCATGTTGCCGCCTGGGCCATAAATTGATCGGTCCCCGGCTGGCCAGCGACGCCCGCCACCTATATAGGATAGGCGACATCTACAACCGTGATTATGATCTCGCGCCACTGTCACTTTCGACAACGCATCGGTGTCAGGCTACTATCTATATAGGGCACATTCTATATGCAAACCTGCTGAAGGAATATCATTTTCACAGACTCAAACCCCGCCAAGAACTTCGACGAAGCCAGTAATCCGCCTCAGCGGATGAAATTTTTCAATCACCGCACTATTAACGCACGGTGATCTTCTCGAGATAGACGCCGCCTCGAGCAGATCCTTCGCCTCCGACCAGACCACTGGGCGCTGGTGCCGACTGCCCCCCGCCATACTCAGGAAACCTCCGCGGCGACACCTCGTGGTCATCCGCCTGCATGATGGTGCGGCAGGAGGCGTTGGCTTCCATCATCTCCGGACGAAGGTCCCTCAAGATGAGCTCTCACAGAAGGGCTGAGATCCCAACTACAAGGTAAAACTTCGGCTCTCTATAGAAATAAAAACAGGATGTCCCTTATTATAAACTCCCTACTTACTTACTCACTGAGGGCTCATTCCCTTGGGGAAATAGTGTGGGCGGGCTTCTCCCGGCGCAGACCCTCTGGGTGAAGATTTCTTCCCCGCTTGAGGCCTTGGCCTGGATCTTCAAGCGGTCCTCTTCTCCCTCGAGGGAGGGATTCTCGATCCCCTTTCTTGAAAGCCTCTTCATGAGGCAGTAGCTTCCTCTGCTCCCCTTTGCTCTCTTCCAAAGGCACAACCTCTAGCATCTTGGTTAACACAGATCTCACATGGTCTCGTGGAGGGGGCGGACACCTTATTAGTTTTGCTTTCGCTATCCACCTCTGCTCAAGGGACAACTTTAAAGGGCAAGTTTATGATAAATGTATGGATAGCGTGTCCGCGGCATACGTGACTACTTACTTGACTATCCGCCAATTGCAGCTCGCACTCAAGGCCTCGGTCAAGTCCGACACATCTCTTGTGATCCGAAGAACAGCTTATACATCTCCACAAGGCGCCGTGACTCCATGAAGTGTTTGAGAGCTCGTGGTCCCTCCGGATTAAATTCCCATAGGCGGAGGGGGTGACGCTTGCAGGCGTATATGCCGAATCAGCATGACCAAGGCTTACCACTACTTACCAGATCGATCTCTCTCGAGGTCTCAACACGGCCCTACAAAGAGAGGTATCGCCCTGGACGCCCCTCAACAGCCCTTCATCGACCCATGACGCCACCACGCGGAGGACCCGAGCGAAAGGCGGGGAAGTTGGGGAAGTTCCCAAATTTTTTTTTGGTTTTTAAAAAAAATTTTTTTTTAAAAAAAGGGGGTTTTTTTGGGTTTTTTTTCCTTTTTTGGTTTTCCCTTTCCCAAAAACCCAAAAAAAATTTGGGGGGGGAAAAAAAAATTTTAAAAAAAAGGGGGGAAATTTAAAAATTTTTTTTTTCCCAAAAAATTTTTTCCCCAAAATTTTTTATTGGAAAAACCTTTTTGGGGGGTTTTTTTTAAAAAATTTTTTTTTTTTTCCTTTTTTTCCAAAAATTTTTAAAAAAAAAATTTTTTTTTTTATTTAATTTCCCTTTTTTTTTTTTTTTTCCCCCCCCCCTTTTTTTTTTTTTGGGGGAAATTTTTCCCCCTTGGTTTTTTTAAAAAAATTTTTTTTTTCCCCTTTTTTTTTCCCCTTTTCCTTTAAAAATTTTTTTTTCCCAAAAAAAAACCCCAAAAAATTTTTTTTTTTTTTTTTAATTTTTTTTTTTTTTTTTTTTCCCCCCCTTTTTGGGTTCCCCCTTTTTTTTTTTTTTAAAATTTTTTAAAAAGGGAAAAATTTTTAAAAAGGGGAAAATTTCCTCTTTTCCCCCCTTTTTTTCCCAAAAAAAATTTCTTCCGAAAAGGGAAAAAACCCCCAATTTTTTGGCCCCTTTTAAAAACCAAAAACCCCCCCCCCCTTTTTTTTTAATTCCTTTAAATTTGTTTTTTTTTTTTTAAAAAAAAACCCCCCTTTTTTTTTTTTTTTGGTTTTTGGGGGGTTTTTTTTAAAAAAAAAAAAAAATTTTTTTTTTTTTTGGGGAAAAAAAAAAGGGGGGTTAAATTTGGGGCCCAAAAAAACCCCCTTTTTTCCCCTTTTTTTAAAAAAAAATTTTTTCCCCGGGGGGTTTTTGGGGGAAAAAAGGGTTTTAAAAAATTTTTTAAAATTTCCCCGGGGTTTTTTTTTAAAATTTTTTTTTAAAAATTTTTAAAAAAATTTTTTTGAAATTTTAAAAAAAAATTTTTTTTTTTAAAAAAATTTTTTAAAAAACCCCAAAAAAACCCCCTTTTCCCCTTTGGTTTTTAAAATTTTTAAAAAAATTTTAAAAAAAAAAATTTTTTTTTTTTTAAAATTTTTTTTTTTTTTTTCCCCAAAAAAACCCCCCCCCTTTTGGGGGTTTCCCCCCCAAAAAACCCCCCCTTTGGCCCTTTTTCCCAAGGGAAAAAAATTTCCCCCTTTAAAGGGGCCCCCGGGGGGGTTTTTAAAAAAAAGGGGGGCCCCCCCCATTTCCCCCCCCCCGGGGGGGGCCCTTGGGCCCCCCCCTTTAAACCGGGGTTTGCCGGGGGAAACCCCAAAACCCCCCCCTTTGGCCCGGTTTTTTCCCCCCGGGGCCCCTTGGGCCCCAAAATTTTTAAATTTTTAAAAAGGGGGGGTTTTTTTGGGGGGGGGAAAAAACCCCCCAAAAAAACCCCCCCGGGGGTTTTCCCCCCCCCCAAAAATTGGGAAAAACCCCCCCCCGGGGGGGCCCCCCCAAACCTTTATTTTTGGGCCAACCGGCCCGAAGGGAAAAAAAAAGGGCCCCCCGGGTTTTGAGTATTACTTAATTTCACACCTTGTAACACAGTGCAAGAACTCTTTATTTGACTGCTCCATTTTGAACTACTTCAAAATCTTGTCAAGGTATGTACTCATTGAAAAACTTATCAAGCCGCCTTGATCTATCTCTATAGATCTTGATGCTCAATATGTAAGCAGCTTCACCGAGGTCTTTCTTTGAAAAAATCCTTTCAAACATTCCTTTATGCTTTGCGTATAATTCTACATTATTTCCGATCTACAATATGTCATTCACATATACTTATCGAAATGCAGAGTGCTCCCACTCACTTTCTAGTAAATACAAAGCTTCACCGCAAGTCTCAGATAAACTATATGCTTTGATCAACTTATCAAAGCGATATTCCAACTCCGAGATGCTTGCACCAGTCCATAGATGGATTGCTGAGTTTGCACATTTTGTTAACACCTTTAGGATCGATAAAACCTCTTGGTTGCATCACATACAACTCTTCTTTAATAACTCCATTAAGGAATGCAGTTTTGTTTATCCATTTGCCGATTTCATAAAATGCAGCAATTGCTAACATGATTCGGACAGATTTAAGCATAGATAATGAGTGAGAAACTCTCATCGTAGTCAACACTTTGAACTTGTCGAAAACCTTTGTGACAATTTAGCTTTGTAGATAGTAACAATACTATCACCGTCTGCCTTCCTCTTAAAAATCCATTTAATTAACATGGCTTGTCGATCATCGAGCAAGTCAATCAAAGTCCATACTTTGTTCTCATACATGGATCATATCTCGATTTTATGGCCTCAAGCCATTTCGCTGAATCGGCTCATCATCGCCTCATAGTTCGTAGGTTCATCATGGTCTAGTAACATGACTTCCGTAATAGGATTACCGCATAACTCGTGCGGATCTTACTCGGGTTGATTCACGAGTTTAGTAACAACTTGATCAAGTTTCATGATCATTATCATTAACTTCCTCACTAATTGGTGTAGGTGTCACAGAACCAATTTCTGATGAACTACTTTCCAATAAGGAGCCGGTATCATACCTCATCAAGTTCTACTTTCCTCCCACTCACTTCTTTCGAGAGAAACTCCTTTCTAGAAAGGATCCATTTTTAGCAACGAATGTCTTGCCTTCGGATCTGTGATAGAAGGTGTACCCACAGTCTCCTTTGGGTATTCTATGAAGACGCATCTCGATTTGGGTTTGAGCTTATCAGATGAAACTTTTTCACATAAGCATCGCAGCCCCAAACTTTAAGAAACGACAACTTTGGTTTCTTGCTAAACCACGCTCATATAGTGTCGCCTCAACGGATTTAGATGGTGCCCTATTTAACGTGAATGCAGTTGTCTCTAATGCATGATCCCAAAACGATATTGGTAAATCGGTAAGAAACATCATAGATTGTACTATATCCAATAAAGTACGGTTATGACGCTCGACACACCATTATGATGTGGTGTTCCTGTGGCATGAATTTGTGAAACTATTCCACATTGTTTTAATTGAAGACCAAACTCAGAACTCAAATATTTGTCTCCGCGATCGATTGTAGAAACTTTATTTTTCTTGTTACGATGATTTTTCCACTTCACTCGAAATTTTTGAACCTTTCAACTATTTCGCACTTATGTTTCATCAAGTAGATATCCCCATATCTCGCTCAAATCATCTGTGAAGGTCGAAAATAACGATATTCCGCCATGTAGCCTTAACACTCATCGGATCGCATACATCAAGATGTATTATTTCCAATAAGTCAGCTTGCTCGCCCAATCGCTCCGAGAACGGAGTCTTAGTCATCTTTCCCATGAGGCATGGTTCGAAGCATCAAGTGATTCGTAATCAAGTGATTCCAAAATCCCATCAAGATGGAGTTTCTTCATGTGCTTTACACCAATATGACCTAAACGGCAAGTCCACAAATAAGTTGCACTATCATTATTGACTTTGCATCTTTTGGTTTCAATATTATGAATATGTGTATCACTATGATCGAGATCCATCAACCATTTTCATTGGGTGTAACCATATAAGGTTTTATTCATGTAAATGTAACAACAGTTTATTCTCTTAAATGAATAACCATATTGCAATAAACACGATCAAATCATATTCATGCTCAACGCAAACACCAAATAACATTTATTTAGGTTCAACACTAATCCCGAAAGTATAGGGAGCGTGCGATGATGATCAATCTTGAAACTACTTTCAACACATATCATCACTTCACCCTTAACTAGTTTCTTTTTATTCTGCAACTCCCATTTCGAGTTACTACTCTTAGCAACCGAACAAGTACCAAATACCGAGGGGTTGCTATAAACACTAGTAAAGTACACATCAATAACATCTATATCAAATATACCTTTGTTCACTTTGCCATCCTTCTTATCCACCAAATACTTGGGGTAGTTCTGCTCAAAGGACCAGTCCCTTTGCAGAGAAGCACTTAGTCTCGTGCTTAGGTCCAGACTTGGGCTTCTTCACTTGAGCAGAACTTGCTTGCCGCTCTTCTTGAAGTTCCCTTCTATCCCTTTGCCCTTTCTTGAAACTAGTGGTCTTGTTAACCATCAACACTTGATGTTCTTTTCTTGATTTCTACCTTCATCGATTTCATCATCATGAAAAACTAGTGAATCATTTTCATCATCCCTTGCATACTATAGTTCATCACAAGTTCTACTAACTTGGTGATGGTGACTAGAGAATTCTGTCAATCACTATCTTATCTCGAAGATTAACTCCCACTTGATTCAAGCGATTGTAGTACCTGCATAATCTGATCACATGCTCACTAGTTGAGCGATTCTCTCCATCTTTTAGCTATAGAACTTGTTGGAGACTTCACATCTCTCAACTCGGTATTTGCTTGAAATATTAACTTCAATTCCTCGAACATCTCATATGTTCCATGATGTTCAAAACATCTTTGAAGTCCCGATTCTAAGCCATAAAGCATGGTGCACAAAACTATCAAGTAGTCATCATATTGAGCTAGCCAAACGCTCATAACGCCTCCAGATCCGCTTCCTCGCAATAGGTCTGCTACCTAGCGTGCATTAGGACATAATTCTTCCAAAGCAATGAGGATAAACCTCGATCGCGATCCAATCCACATCATTGCTACTAACATTTTCAACACAATTTTCTAGGAACGATCAAAATAAACATATGAAGGCAACAACGCAAGCTATTGATCTTACAACATAATTTGCAAAATACTACCAGACTAAGTTCATGATAAATTTAAGTTCAATTAATCATACTACTTAAGAACTCCCACTTAGATAGACATCTCTAGTCATCTAAGTGACCACGTGATCCAAATCAACTAAACCATAACCGATCATCACGTGAGATGGAGTAGTTTTCAATGGTGAACATCTTATGTTGATCATATCACTATATGATTCACGCCGACTTTCGGTCTCCGT
>JAHHZJ010003805.1:0-74444 GCA_021437245.1 Aegilops speltoides | reverse complement strand
TATAGAGCGGTAACGCTAGAACCTCAAGAGGTAACCCCGAACGGTACTCCGCCAGTCCTGCCCAGGAAATAGTCGAAAAATTCCACACGAGCGGTACTACTGCCTTCCCAGCGGTACTACCGCCCTGACCATTTCCAGCTTTCCGAGTTTCACCATTTCCACCATAACTTCCACATCCGAGTCCGATTTCGCGTTTTTAGCTCGTTGAGAAGCTATTGACATTCTCCTTCCTCCTAGATAGGCTACAACACCATTGGACACCATCTAATTTCCAAATATTGGCATCTTTGCCTAGGGCTTTCACCACATCATACGCTATACCACCTCCACTTTCCGCTACCACCATTGTTGCTTTTGTTCTTTGTGAATTTGAGTTGTGGTTCCCGTGTCCTATTGTGTTTCGCTATAGGTACGGTTCGACGTCAACATCACCACCGCCATCTTCGCAAGGACTCATCATCGCCAAGGACGGTAACCTCGACGACATCTTTGTCATCTCTCGCAATTGCATTGATAACCAACATAGCCCATCTTTTATGCTGCTTACCCATCGAGACTAGCCATTGAGTATTGCCGGAAACGTGACTTGTGCACATTAGTGATCATACTCCATAGCATACATATCATACCATAGTGGTGCATATCTTGAGATCCACTTGTGTGTTACAAAGTTGTCATCGATACACAATTGCTATCTTGGTTCGTGAAGTTTGCATAAGAAAAGAGCTCAAAAGAGAAAGAGCCACCCAAGCTTTTAAGCAAAAGAGAAAGATAAGCAAAGAGCTTATAAGCAAGAACCATAGCATCATACTACATTAAGATTGTCATATAAGATCATCTTGGATCATTGCACCGATATACCATACATATAGCATACTTGGGATAGAGATCGTTGCATTTTTGCCTAGTAGGTTGTGCACAAGCTCGATCCGCCTATTGTGCAATCGCTACGCTCTCTAGTATTGTGCAACAAGAGCATTTTCGGGATTCCACATTTTGGCTCACTTTTGGTTTGCACAATCCCATTTATCTATTTATGTGTGTTTCCGGTATAACTACTTGCTTGGTCTACTTGTTACATTTATAATTGTGAATCTTCTTCAACATTTTTGAGTCAAGCTAACGATTGCAATCAATTTTGTGCCACCATCCTAACCAAGCTCCACCAAAAGCTTTTACTTGTGTAGGTGTGAGAATCGACAAGGATCGGTACCAATAGTGCTATTTCATTGTCCGGATTTGAGTGAACTTGATTCATCTTCAACTTCGTCAAAGGTACATTGGTATTAGTTCTTTCCTTCTACCACTCACAATTTGCTTGAAATGATGGATAGGCCAAGTTCTTCTACAAACCCACTCTTCATCGAGCAAGACGACGACATGTCATCATACGTCACCAAGAGCCACCCTTTAGCCGAACGAGCTCTCCATCAAGAGCAACAAGCAATGAGCGAACGATCGACAACCTCTCCACCGACTTGGACTTTCCGAGAAACGAACGCGACATTTCGACAACAAACTCGACAAGACAAGAAAGAGAACGATGCAAGAATGGACGAGATCCGCGCTTTGTTGGTGAACCGCGATTCTACCTCTTCACACTCAAGACGGAGCCACTAAGTCGCCACTCCGACGACTCCTTCTCCGACTCAAGTACACCGTCATCGAACATTCTTCGCCGGCGCAAGACCGCTATGCATCTCGCAACCCGCTACACGACAAGAATTCCAAGAGCAAGTTGATGAAGAAGTTCTCGTCCTCAATCGAGCCAAATGGCGCTTGCTCGCTCAAGAATGACAACGCCTTCGCCACCAACAAGAACAAGAACGAGCGCCATACCAAGAGCAACAAGACGCCGAGGCCCAACGCTTCAACAACAACAACGAAGCACAAGCTTTGAGGCGAACGCGCCTTCAAGCATCAACTCGAGCTCTTGCCAACCGCAATCGCGAAGGCGCAATCAAGAGGAAGCACTTCGAGAAGAAATACAAGAGAGGAACTACCATCCCGGCGCAACGCCAAGCTCCTCAAGCTCATCCTCCAACTCAAGGTCAACAAGAGCAAGTTGATCACGGACTTTCCTCGCCAAGAGCAACATGAGGATGATTACCCTCCACGCAAGAACGCCATCATCACCATCGACCTCAAAACAATGAAGAACATCGCTATGGCAAGCTCAAGTTCACAATGCCCAAGTTCAATGGAACCAATGATCCCAAGAGTACCTCTCATGGGCATTGAAGGTCGACAAAATCTTCCGTTGCACAACTATGAGGAAGAGAAGAAGATCGCTATGGCATCACTTGAGTTCCAAGACTATGTGCTCACATGGTGGGAACAAGTCCTTGAGCGCCGACAAGCAAGAGGTGAACCTCCAATCACCACTTGGGCTCAAATGAAGGATGTCATGCAGCACGCTTGTGCCAACCTACTACAACCGTGACCTCTTCAAGAAGCTACAACTCCTCAAGCAAGGAACAAAGAGTGTTAGAATACTACAAAGAAATGGAGATTGCCATGATTCGAGCCAATGTCAAAGAAGATGATGAGCAAACAATGGCACGATTCTTGAATGGACTCAATCATCCCATCAAGAAGATCGCCGACTTCCAACCCTACTCCAACCTCATTGAGCTCGGCATCAAGCTACAAAGGCGGAACGTCAAGTGCAAGATGACTTGGCACCCAAGTACCTCCAAATACACGGCTTCCAACAACCAAGCTTCAACAACTACTCCAACTTCAATCAATCAAGCCTTCTCCAAGCAACGACGACAAGTCAAGTTACAAGAAAACTTCCACAAGTTCAAGTCGCCTTCCTCCTACTACAAGCAACTTCAAGCCGCATGTTCATCATCTACTCCAACCGATGAGACCCAAGACAAGCTCCTTCAAGTGTTTCATTTGGCGGCCGAGGCCACAAGTCCTATGAATGCACCAACAAGCGGACCATGATACTCAACACGATGGCACCTACAACTCAATGCGTGAAGATGAAATGGAAGCTATTGAGCAAGTGGCCATGCACCAAGGGTGAATGAGGATGAAGATGATCAAGTCTTTTGTGATGAAGATAGGCCCCGCCTCGTTGTTCCAAGGTCTTGACACTTCAACATCAACAAGAAGAAGACTAACGATGCCATATCTTCCACACAAAGGCCGCATCAATGGGAGATCCGCCAAGGTCATCATCGATGGAGGTAGTTGCCACAACTTGGCAAGTGAAGAACTATGCTCCAAGCTCCAATTGGTCAAGAAGAAGCATCCGCAACCAACAAGGTTCAATGGCTAAGGACTCCGACTATACGAGTTGAGCATACGATCCAAGTATCCTTCAAAATCGGGCATATGAGGACACTTTGGAGTGTGATGTGGTCCCAATGACCGCCCACCTCCTCCTTGGTCCCATGGCAGGTAAGGTTCTACCACAATGGGCGACAAACCACTATAGCTTCAAGATGAAAGGCAAAGAATATGTTTTACCACCCATGTCTCCTAGTCAAGTGATTGCCGACAAACAAGCCACCAACCAAAGAGAGAAGAGTGATAAAGTGAGCCACCAAAAAGTGAGTGAGAGCCACAAGCCAAATTTGAGCGCCCCCTAGAGAGAAAAACCTCATACTATTCCCACCAAACATGAGATGAGAGAAGTGTGAGAACCCATCGGTGATGCACTTTGTCCTTGTGTGCAAGGATGGAGAACCAAAAACTAACACCACTCATGAGCTACCTTTGGTGTTTCAATCTCTTTGCAGGAAAAGATTTTTTCCCGATGAGCTACCTCCGGTCTACCCCTCTTCGAGGCATTGAGCATCGAATCCCTCATCCCCAGCCACTTCCAAACAAAGCTCCCACCGTGTCAATCCCAAAGAAACCAAGGAGATTCAACCGGACAACAACTACTCGACAACGGTCATGTAACGGAAAGCTTAAGCCCTTGTGCCGCGTTCCTTATACTTGTGCCTAAGCCCGATGGAAGTTTCCGCCAGGTTCCGATTGTAGACCCATAAATGCTATCACCTGTATAGGCATCCCATTCCTCGCTTAGATGATATGCTTGATGAACTTAGTGGAGCCAACTTTTTCCAAAATTGATCTTAAAAGTGGCTATTATCAAACCGCATTCATGAGGGTGATGAATGGAAAACTGCTTTCAAAACAAAATTTGGCTTATATGAATGGTTGGTTATGCCCATGGGTTTGCGGAACCAACTTTTGTGCGTTTATGCATCATGTACTTTCCCCATACATTGGAATATTTGTTGTGGTTTACTTGACATTCTTGTGTTTAGCAAAACCATGAAAGAGCATCTTGATCACGTTGCTTGTTTTGCAAACACTTCAAAGGAAAGTCTTTATGCAAACTTGAAGAAATGCACTTTTGGAGTTGACAAAGTGGTTTTCTTTGGGTTTCGTTGTTCCTCCAAGGGTGTCCATGTTGATGAAACTAAGATCAAAGCAATTAAAACTTGGCCCCAACCCACCAATTTGCAACAAGTGCAAGTTTCCTTGGTCTTGCGTGTTTTTACCCCGCTTGAAAAACTTTAGCACTATTGCAGCCCCTTTGCATGCTTTAAGTAAGAAGAATACGCCTTTTGTTTGGGGAACTTTGCAATCAACCGCTTTTGATGAGCTCAAGTCTTTGCTTACTCATGTTCGATTCTTGCTTTGCCCAACTTTGACAAAACTTTTGAGGTTCATTGTGATGCAAGTGGTACCGAATTGGCGGAGTTTTGATGCAAGAAAACGAGCCATTGCTTATTTTAGTGAAAAACTCCCGTGCTCAACTTAACTATCCCGTATGACAAAGAATTGTATGCTTTAGTGCTTGCAAATGTTTGGGAACATTATCTTAGACCTCATGAGTTTGTCATCCATACCGATCATGAAACGCTTAAGTACTTAAAAGGTCAAACTAAATTGAACAAGGCCATGCCAAATGGAGTGAATTTATTGAAATTTTCCATATGTGATCAATAATTAAGGGCAAGGAAAATGTAGTTTATGCACTTTCCAATATGCACGCTTGTCACCCAACTTGAGTTGAATGTTATTGGCTTTGAGCACATAAAAGATTTGTATGCTAGTGATCCATCTTTTGCACCTCATTATGCTAAATGTTTGACGATACATCTTGGGAACAATATTACCTTAAGGATGGTTATCTTATGAGAGCTAACAAACTTTGCATACCCGAGTCTTCTTCGCTTGCTACTTTTGCAAGAGGCTCATGGAGGTGGACTCATGGGACATTTTGGACGTGACAAGACCTTCGCCACGCCTCCAAGAACTACTTTTGGCCCAAGATGTTTCGAGACGCCTCCGCTTCACCACCCGATGCTCTACATGCCGCAGCTAAGTCAAAAGCTCAATCTCATGGTCTTTACATGCCTCTTCCTATTCCTTATCAACCTTGGGAAGACATTAGCATGGATTTTGTACTTGGTTTGCCTAGAACTCAAAATGGAAAGGATTCCGTGTTTGTTGTTGTGGACCGATTTTCTAAGATGGCACATTTCATTCCTTGCAACAAGGTAGATGATGCTTCACATATTGCAAATCTCTTTGTAGGGAAATCTTATGCTTCATGGAGTATCAAGACAATCGCTCCGACCGCGACGCCAAGTTCTTGAGTTACTTTTGAAGACACTATGCGCCAAGCTCGAATCAAGCTCTTGTTCTCATCCGATACCATCCTCAAACCGACGGCCAAACGGAGGTGACGAACCGACTCTTCCACTCTACTGTGTGTTGATCAAGAAGAACATCAAGGAGTGGGAAGCATGTCTACCCATCGCCGAAGTACGCCTACAACCGCAAGACATTCGACTACCGCAAGTCTCCCTTCGAGGTCGCTTCACGGCTTCAACCCATTGTCCCCATTGACATTCTACCTCTTCCTCTACAAGAGCGCACAACCTCGACGCAAGTGCACGGCAAGCTACATCAAGAAGATGCATGAAGATACAAGACACACCATCGAGCGCCAAGTACAACGACTAACGACCAAGCTCAACATCAACAAGCAACCCATGATCTTCAACATAGGCGATCTCGTGGCTACACCTTCGCAAGGAACGCTTCCCCAACTAACGCAAGTCCAAACTTCTACCTCGAGCCGATGGACCTTCAAGGTGTTAGCACGCCTACAACAACAACGCCTACAAGCTCGACATACCAAGCGACAAATACAACGTGAGCGACACCTTCAACGCCAAAGACCCTCGCCTTTCCATGGTGATGAAGATTTTGATCCGAGGTCGGATCCTTTCAAGGAGGGATATGATGCGAGCATCCTTCCATCATCCCCATGGACTCTACATCAACACATCCAACCCCACAAGGACCTATGACTCGAAGCACGCAAGAGCTCTTGAAACCGAGGTGACATCACCTCTCACAATTCCCTTCGATTCACATGAGACATGGTTACTACCTCAAGCGGAATGCTATGCATGCTTAGGTACCAAGGAGTCAACCTAGAAGAAGCTACACCAAGAGGGACATCAAGAGCGAGAGGAGGAGCTGCAGAGTCGACTAGCGGTACTACTGCTAGCTCAAGCGACTACACGAGCCGAGCCAGCAGGCACTACCGCCGAGATCCGCCTCACGCCCCGAACTGCATAAACTCCAGATCGAACGAGCCAGAGCGTGCATTACGCTCTCCCGAAGCGGATACCTGAAGCACTCGCGTACTACCGCCTCCCGAAGCAGTACTACACTGAAGACTCAAGCGACTACTACCATAGGACCCAGTACTTACCGCTCACAGTAAGCTCGCCGAGGCCCATGTACTGCTTTCCCTCAACTTACCCCTTGGAGAACCTAGACTATAAATAGACCATCCCTCATCCTTTCTAGGGTTGGCAAAGTGATAGCTCATTTGTATGTGAGCTTTGCTCCTACCTATCTCTACTCTTGAGAGAGAGAGACCATTACTCCATTGGAGGCCAAGACCTCCATCTAGGAGAAGATCCTCATGGATTCAAGACCCCACTTTAGGAAGATCCATCTAGGATATCATCAAGACCTCCTCTTGGAGATGAACCTACCTTGTATCTTTCCCTTTGTTGTTCATGTACCTTGTGATCTTGTGTGTTTGATTGTCTAGTGGATGTGTGATTTGGACTTGTTCTTGAGTGTTTCCCGTGATTTCTCTCCGTTCTTCCCCGTGTTCATCGTGTTCTCCGTGAGATCCCTCCAAACGTGAAAGATCGATTTAATTAGGGTTCCACCCTACATCATCGACCTTCATCATGGACACCACGGCATCATCTATTTCCACCGCACCATCACCTCCTTCAAGTGCCACCTCCAACCGTGATACAAGAAAGGTGCACAACCACCACTATCCGCCAAGAGCACATCCGCGGCCTGCACAGAGCTCTTCTTCTTCCATGGCGCCAACAGGCACACAAGGATATTATTTGTCGTCATTGTAAGGGAAGAGGACATTTTATGAGAGAATGCAAATCTCAGGCAGTGATGATTGCTACGAGGATGGTGGGTATGAGTCCGCTTAGTGACTATGATGAGGAGACTTTGGCTCTTATTACACATGAGGAACACGGTGGAGATGATTCTGATCATGAGACACAATACATGGCTGCCAAGATGCCGACGTATGAATGTTTAGTTGCTCAACGTGTTTTGAGTGTGCAGGTTACACAAGCTCGAGCAAAATCAGAGGCATAATTTGTTCCATACAAAGGAGTTGTGAAGGAACGCTCTATTCGTGGTCATCATAGATGGCGGAGCTGCAACAACTTGGCTAGCATGGAGATGGTGGAGAAGCTATCTCACCACAAGACCACATCCACATCCTTACTACATCCAATGGTTCAACAACAAATGCAAGGTTAAGGTAACACGCATGCTCGGTGCATTTTAGTATCTCTACATATGCTGATTATGTTGATTGTGATGTGGTACCTATGCAAGCATGTTCCTTATTACTTGGTAGACCATGGCAATTTGATAAAAATTTCGACACCATGGTAGAAACAATCAAGATACTCTTGTTCATAAGGATAAAAATATTACTTTGCTTCCTATGACTCCGAGTCCATTCTGAAAGATGATATTAATAGAGCTAATAAAGCAAAACAGAGAAAATAAGAGTGAAAATCAGATTGTGGTAAAAGAATTTGAGCAACACATGAAGCCTAATAATAAACCATCTACTGTTGCTTCTAAATTAAATTGAAAAGTGCATGTTTACTTGCCACCAAATCTGATATTGATGAGCTAGATTTTAGCAAATCTATTTGCTATGCTTTTGTGTGCATAGAGGCATTATTTTCATTCGAGGACGTTTCTTCTTTGCCCCTCGCTGTCACTAACATTTTGCAGAGTTCGCCGACGCCTTTCCACAAGACGTGCCACCGGATTACCACCTATTCGAGGGATTGAGCATCAAATTGACTTAATTCCTGCATCATTACCCAACCGCACCATACCGCACAATCCAGAGGAGACGAAGGAGATTATGCGTCAAGTCAGGAGCTGCTTGACAAAGGTTATATACTGAATCCCTTTAGTCCTTGTGTTGTTCCTATTATTCTAGTGCCAAAAAGGATGGTACGCACGTATGTGTGTTGATTGTAGAGGCATTAATAATATTACTATTCGTTATCGCCACCCTATTCCTAGGCTAGATGATATGCTTGATGAATTGAGTGGTTCTACAATATTCTCCAAAGTTGATTTATGTAGTGGATACCATCAAATTCGTATGAAATTGGGAGATGAATGGAAAACAGCATTTAAAACTAAGTTTGGATTATATGAGTGGTTAGTCATGCCTTTTGGGTTAACTAATGCACCTAGTACTTTCATGAGATTAATGAACAAGTTTTACGTGTTTTCATTGACGATTTGTGGTAGTCTATTTTGATGATATACTGATTTATAGCAAATCTTTGGAAGAACATTTGGAACATTTACGGTTGTTTTTAATGCTCTACGTGATGCACGCTTGTTTGGTAACCTTGGGAAGTGCACCTTTGCACCGACCGAGTATCTTTTCTTGGCTATGTTGTTACTCCACAGGAATTGAAGTTGATAAAGCCAAGATTGAAGCTATTGAGAGTTGGCGCAGCCCAAAACGGTCACACAAGTGAGGAGTTTCTTGGCCTCGCTGGTTTCTATAGGCTTTGTGAGAGATTTCAGCACCATTGCTGCACCTCTCAACGAGCTTACAAAAAAGGATGTGCCTTTTGTTTGGGGTACCGACAGAACAAGCCTTCACGGTATTGAAAGCTAAGTTGACACATGCTCCTTTACTCCAACTTCCCGATTTTAATAAGACTTTTGAGCTTAAATGTGATGCTAGTGGAATTGGATTAGAGGTGTGTTATTACAAGATGGCAAACCTGTTGCATACTTTTCTCAAAAATTGAGTGGGCCTAGTTTGAACTATTCTACTTATGATAAAGAATTATATGCTCTTGTTCGGACTTTAGAGAAATGGCAACATTATTTATGGCCCAAAGAATTTGTTAGACATTCTGATCATGAATCTTTGAAACATATTAAAAGTCAAGCTAAACTGAATCGTAGACATGCTAAGTGGGATGAATTCATTGAGACTTTCCCTTATGTCATTAAACACAAGAAGGGTAAAGAAAATGTTATTGCTGATGCATTGTCTTGTCGTTATACTATGCTTTCACAACTTGACTTCAAAATATTTGGTTTGGAGACCATCAAAGATCAATATGTGCATGATGCTGAATTTAGCGATGTATTGCGAATTGTAAAGAAGGTAGAACATGGAACAAGTTCGCGTTAATGATGGATTTGTGTTTCGCTCTAACAAGCTATGCATTCCAGCTAGCTCGTCGCCTTTTGTTGTTGCAGGAGGCGATGGAGGAGGACTAATGGGACACTTTGGCGTGAAGAAGACGGAGGACGATTTGCTACACATTTCTTTTGGCCAAAGATGCGACGGATGTTGAGCGCCTTATTGCTCGCTGCACTACATGTCAAAAAGCTAAGTCACGACTCAATCCTCATGGTTTATATATGCCTTTGCTCGTACTCTAGTGTTCCTTGGGAGGATATATCTATGGACTTTGTTTTAGGTTTACCTAGAACAAAGAAGGGGAGGGATAGCATATTTGTTGTCGTGGATAGATTCTCGAAAATGGCACACTTTATACCATGTCATAAAAGCGATGATGCTGTCAATGTTGCTGATTTGTTCTTTCGTGAAATTATTCGCTTGCATGGTGTGCCAAATACTATTGTTTTAGATCGTGATACTAAATTTCTTAGCCACTTTTGGAGATGTTTATGGGCTAAGTTGGGGACTAAACTGCTTTTTAGTACTACTTGTCACCCCCAAACCGATGGACAAACTCAAGTAGTCAATAGAACATTGTCTACTATGCTTAGGGCTGTTCTAAAGAATAATAAGAAAATGTGGGAGGAATGCTTGCCTCATATTGAATTTGCTTATAATCGCTCATTGCATTCTACTACTAAGATGTGCCCTTTTGAAGTTGTGTATGGTTTCCTACCTGCACCTATTGATTTGTCGCTCTTCCATCTTCGGAGAAGGTTAATTTTGATGCTAAAGAACGTGCTGAATTGATTTTAAAAATGCATGAGTTAACTAAGGAAAACATTGAGCGATGAATGCTAAATATAAACTTGCTGGAGATAAGGGTAGAAAACATGTTGTGTTTGCACCGAGATCTTGTTTGGTTACATTTATGAAGGATAGATTTCGATTTGCGCAAATCAAAGCTAATGCCACGTGTGCTGGTCCCTTTGAGGTATTGGAGAAAGTAAATGATAATGCATATAAACTTGAGCTGCCCGCAGATTTTGGGGTTAGTCCCACTTTTAACATTGCAGATTTGAAGCCATATTTGGTGAGGAAGATGAACTTCCGTCGAGGACGACTTCATTTCAAGAAGGGGAGGATGATGTGACATCAATACCATTATTACACCCATAGCCCCTGCTGCTATACATACCGACCAATTACTAGAGCTCACAAGACGCCAACTAAATTACTGTGTACTTTCGCTTTTTGGTAATGATTCTAATGTTCATGAGAATATGATGCTGCTTAAATTGGATACATTTGTTTTGCTTACAAATGAAGGGCCTAGCTTGGAGAAGGATGAACATTGGAGCAAGAACAAGCATGGAGATGATGGCATGCTAAGGGGACAAGAATGGAGTTACAAGTTATGATTTCAGGACTTTGAAGCCACCATAATGAGTGATGAAGCCTTGGACGAAATATACAAGATGCCACTTCATAAATTTTCGTCCGAGGCTATTCTAGGTGCTCAGTCACCTTATTATTGGGCCAGCCCATGTAATTTCGAAATACATTAGTGTAAGCTATTTTTAGATTCCGATGTGGGGAAACAAGAGATAGGGTTAGTTTCGACCCTCCACCAAGGGCCACAAAATTCACCCTCTTCCTCCATATATACAGCCCTTAGGGCACCATTTAGACTTTGGGTTTTGTTTAGATTAAAAGTTCGCTATAGCTGCAACTTCACAGATTTCGCTTGTGTTCCACGACTGCATAAAGGCCCAGAACCCCACCTTGATCAATAAAGCTTTCTCTTATATTCGCAATATCCAGATTGCAATCTTAGTTTCTTGCTTGTTCTTCGCTTTCGCAGAAAGCACCTTCGTGGTCGTTGATCGGCTCCGCGTGGTCAATAACCTCTGGAGTTGGTTTAGCGATTGTAAGGCGCGACGCCCTCGCACGCTCGAGTCGGATCGTCAAAGTGGACTTCATCCAAAATGATAGCCACCATCTCATCGAAGACGGGACACCTCGCCTATCAATGTGCGGCAAGCTTTTGTCGATGTAGTCCCTTTTCCTTGCTTCGAGTGACGAATGTCGATGGAGATGTTCTCGAGCGCCTCGCAATCTTGATTGTGCGCTTGCATTTGTCGTTGTAGATCAAGATAGACGCTTGGAGATGTAGTTGTTCACGCCGCCGTTGTTGTCAGAGACCGGAGAGGGAATGCCTTGCCTATCCATCACAAGACTCGAGCAAATATGAGTGGAGAAAGAGAAGAACGATACCAATGTACCTTGACCAAAGTTGAAGATGAATCAAGTTCACTCAAATGTGGACAATGAAATAGCACTATTGGTACCAATCTTGTCGTCTCACACCTACACAAATAAAGCTTATAGTGGAGCTCGTGAGGATAGTGGCACAAAAATTTAATGCAAAATGTTAGCAAGAGTCAATAATGTTGCAAAAGATTCACAAATTCGCAAGTGAAACAAGTAGACCAATAGCAATGAAAGGTACACGAAACACACACACGGATAGATAAATGGGATCGCAACCAAGGAATGAGCACAAAATGTGGAATCCATGGAAAACGCCTGTTGCATAACTCAAGAGAGACACCAGACGATTGCTCAATAGGCGGATACGACACTTGTGCACAACCTATAAGATGCAAAATGGATATTCTTCTATCCCAAGTATGCTATGTATGTATGGTTCTCGTGTTTCTCTCAAGCATGATATCATATGATATAGATTTGACAATCTTATGTGCAATGGGGTATGATGCTATGGCACTTGCTCACGAGCTCTTTGCCTCTTTTGCTTAAAAGCTTTTTTTTCTATGGCCACTTTTGCAAATGTACAACGAAGATAGCAATTGTGTATATGCGGAACAAACTTGAGGCACAATGGATGATATGATACCAATATGGTATGGTATGTATGCAATGGAAGGTATGGACCACTAATGTGCACAAGTAACGCTGCGAATACTCAAATTGCTAGTCTCGATAGGTAAGTGACGAAAATGGGCTAGGGGTTAACAATGCAATTGCAAGGTAATATACAATGGTGTCGCCGAGGTTACCGCCCTTTCGATGATGAGTGGCGGTGTTCTTGGTGTAGATACCAAGATGATGGAGACTCGCCCCTAAGTAGTCAAACACCTTAGGAAACGGAAAACCGCAAACTCAAAATCTCAAATGACAAATGTCAAAATGGTGGTAGCGGAAAGCGGTGGTGGTGTCACTAGGCAATGCGGATGGAATGATGGGCTATACACAGTCGGAGTTGAAGTTGCGCCCTAAGTAGCCAAACACCTTAGGAGACACAAGCCACAACTCAAAAAGCTCAAACAACAATTGTTAAGTTGGGGTTGTTCAAGTGTATGGTGGGAAGGTTATGTGGAAGTGGTGGTGGTGGTGGTTGATGAAGAAGCAACCGCCCTAAGTAGCCAAACCCTTAGGAGACTCAAGTCACTACTCAAACAACGCCAAATGCTATGGGGAACAAAATGGGTTAAGTGCGGAAGTCGGTGGTGGTAATGCGGATGATATGGTGGAGGGCCTACCAAACTTGCCAAATTTCAGAAAATTTGATGGTGTCAAATGGTGTTGGTGGTATTTTTGTTGGATGGGGATGTCAATAGCTTCAAAACGAGCTAAAGAACGCCGAAAACGGACTCGGATGAATTAGTTATGACCGAAACAAGATTTCAGCCGTCGCATTTGGTTAACCGGATGATCCGGAGGAGTCCGGATGATCCGCTAGGTCCGGATGATCCGGAGGAAACCGATGATCCGGTTCTCGCGCCGGTTCTGTTTTCTGGTGCGCTGATATATCCGGACGTCCGGGGCGCCCAGCTGATCCGGTGAGGTCCGATGATCCGGAGAATGTCCGATGATCCGCAAGTCAATCCGCCAGATTTGCTCGTGGGATGAATTTTTGGGCGGAAATGGATGATTTTCGGGCAAAATTTGATGGGTTTCATGGATGGAAGGTGGGGAAACTTGGGAGATGCTAGATCCACTTGAAACCAAGCAAATCCATGGATCAAAATCAACAAAACTTCATCAAAGGTGCAATGATCCAAGATGATCTTATATGACAATCTTAATGTTGTATGATGCTATGCTTGTTGCTTATAAGCTTTGCTTATCTTTCCTTGCTTAAAAGCTTGAGTGGCTCTTTCTCTTGGAGCTCTTTTCTTATGCAAACTTGACTAACTAAGATAGCAATTGTGTATGCGATGACAACTTTGTGACACAAGTTGATTCCGAGATATGCACCCGATTGTATGTATGATATGGTGTATGCAACTAATGTGCACAACTCACATTGCCGCAATACTCAATGGCTAGTCTCGTGGGTAAGCAACAAAAGATGGTATATGATGGCTATCAATGCAATTGCAAGGTATGACAAAGATGTCGCCGATGTTACCGTCTGTGAGCGAAGATGAGTAGCCACCAAAGTGAGCGTTGTTGTTGATGTCACACCGCCCTAAATAGTCAAACACAAGAGGACACGAAATCTCACTCAAATTGTCGAACTCAAAATCGAATGGTAGTAACGGAGGTTGAGTCTTGGGTTTGGCAAGTGGAAATGGTGGTGGAAGGGGTGGGAGGTGTATATGTGTGTGGATGGTGGTGGTGGATGGGGCTGCGAATCTGCGCTGGCAGAGGAAGCCGGATGATCCGGGCCAGAGCGGATGATCCGGCGAGTCCGGATGATCCGGGACTTGGTCCGATGATCCGCAGGTCAACGACGACGGAACTGCTCGAAGAACTCAAAACGGGAGAAATTTGACGATTTCGGGATTTTGGGTGGATTTTGAGGGGAGAAGGTAGAAACACAAGATCCACGAAGTTACACACAATCGAATCCACGGATCAAAAACAAGAAAACATCATCAAAACTAACAAATCACAAAAAATTTTGGGGGTATTGTGGGGATTTTCGGTTTTAGGACAAAACAACAAAATCAAGCTAGAAATCACGAGGTAGGGCTCCAAAAACGTGATCAACGTGGCTCATGATACCATATGATGTAGGGTGGAACCCTAATTGGCCGATCTTTCACGTTTGGATCCTACGGAGGAAAACACGAAGAACACGCGAAGCACGAGGAAACACGGGAAAACGAGAGAGAATCACTCAACCAACAAGGAATCGATCACACAAGTTCTAGATCATCAAGCACGAGATACATGGTCCAAAATCAACAAAGGAAAGATACAAAGGTAGCCGTTTTCTCCGGAGGAGGTCTTGAATCCACGAGGGATCTTCCCAGATAGGGGTTTGAACCGATGGATCTTCCCAGACGGAGGTCCTGATCTCCGTGGAGAAGTACCGTGGATGAGCAAAGGCTCTAACACACAAATATGAGCTAATCCAATGCTAAGTCTCAAAGTGAGGAGAGGGGTCCTATATATAGAGTCTGGGCGAAGGGTATGGGCTCAGCCCAACACGCGCTGAGCACCGGCCGATGATCCGGGCGACGGTCCGGATGATTCGGCTGGTCCGGATGATCCGGTGGGGCCCGATGGTCCGGTGCTCACAGACGGCGCAGGCCGGACGTCCGGCTGGTGGTCCGGATGTCCGGCGATCCGGATGATCCGGGCCGGGTCCGGCGATCCGCCGGAGGTTCGCGTTTTCGTCGATGAAGCTGATCGTCGGACGGGTCCGGATCATCCGGCTCGTCTCGACCGCCCGCCTCCGTCCAATCGCCTCGCCTCTTCCGTCCCTGCCTTCCGTCTTTCACAGATGTCTTCCGCTCCGATTCTCTTGCTTCCAGCCTCTTCATGGTCGCACTTGGTGCTCGAGTATGCATAGAGTTTCCGCTGAGGTAGTAACCATGTCTCACGGAATCAAGGAGAGTTGTGAGAGGAGTGATGTCACCGGTTTCAAGAGCTCTTGCACGCGTGCTCGAGCATCGGTCCTGTGGTGTTGTAGGTGTTGTGTAGAGTCCATGGGGATGATGGAAGGATGCCCGCATCGATGGTCTTGGAGATGTCGCCAGTAATCCCATCATGAAGTGGAACTTCATCGAAATGGGGTCGCCCACGCCGCTCGCCGAAGGCAATCAGCATCTCCTTGAAGTACTTGTCGATGGACTTGGATCCTTGGGTGGTGATGAGGACATCAATACCATTGTTTACACCACAGCCCCACTGCTATATATACGGGACCAATTACTAGAGCTCACAAGACGCCAATTAAATTACCGTACTTTCGTTTTGGTAATGATTCTAATGTTCATGAGAATATGATGCTGCTTAAATTGGATACATTTGTTTTGCTTACAAATGAAGGGCCTAGCTTGGAGAAGGATGAACATTGGAGCAAGAACACGATGGAGTTGATGGCATGCTAAGGATCAAGAACGGAGTTACCAAAGGATGATTTCATGACTTTGAAGCCACCATAAGGAGTGTGATGAAGCCTTGGACGAATATACAAGATGCCACTTCATAATATTCGCCCATAGGCTATTCTAGGTGCCGTCACCTTATTATTGGGCCAGGCCCATGTAATTTCGAAATACTTGAGTATAGGCTAATTTTAGAGTCCGTGATATGTGGGGAAACAAGAGTTAGGGTTGGTTTCGACCCCATCCTCAAGGGCCACGAAATTCTCCTTTCCCCCATATACAGCCCTTAGGGCTGCTTAGACTTTGGGTTTTGTTTAGATTAAAAGTTTCATAGCTGCAACTTCGCATTCGCTTGTGTTCAACGACTTATAAAGGCATCACAGTAACCCCACCTTGATCAATAAAGCTTATCTTATATTCGCAATATCCAGATTGCAATCTCAGCTTGCTTGTTCTTCGCTTGCTCGCAGGAAATGCACTCGTGGTCGTTGATCGTGTTCGGCGTGGTCAATAACCTCTCGAGTTGGTTTAGCGACATATATGCGACGCCCGCATCGCCGTAGTCGAATCACAAAGTCGACTTCCACCAAAGCGAAATCCATCTCATCGGAAGACGGACACCTTTGCCTCTATCAAGTGGTATCAGATTTCCGTGTTGCTCGGTGAGATTTTACGCTTTTCGAGTTTAGATCGAGTCTGTTCTTCATACCTACAGTCCACTAAAAAAGCCACAAAAAATTAGGGTTCATCATATCCCAACCAATCTCGAGCCTTTGCATAATCTTTTTTCAGATTTGTTGTTGAATTTGCGGTTGCATCGCCGTGTCTAGTTGCTGGTCTTAGAGTCTAGTCTTTAGAGTTTCGAGTTCGGTCATAAGTTGTCACGCCGCCGCATCATCATCGCCTCTGCCATCTACCACCACCGCTTATCCGCCACCGCTCAACTGTGATCCATATACCACCACCGCTATGATATACCACCACCACCGCTGCCATATCCTACCAATATATCCACCACCAATCCGAAGTTCCTTATGACAGGGTTTGTTTTCGATCCATCTAATTTCCGAAGTGTTTTTGTCCGAGTAGGTTTCGATTCCAGCAATCCTTGTCCAGAAGAGGTTGGTTTCAAAAAAATCCACTCCGCTTAGGCCCAAAATTTTCCAAAACGACGGACAAAAAAAATTTCTCATCTATCTATTTTTAGGTGTTTCTAAGCGTATTGAGAGAGTCCCTCTATAGAAAGTTTTTTTGACCCGCTTCCAGTTTTTGGGTCCGGCAGCCGAAAAAAAATTTGGGCAAAAAAATTTCGTGCCCATCCTGCCGGCTTGACTTGGGAAGAGTTTTGAGACACTCGCCATTATAGTGATTTTCGCAAAAAAGAGCAGAAAAAAAAAAAAAAAAAAAAAAAAAAGAGGAGCGAAAAAAATTCCAGAGTGTGTTTTGTTTACGCAGCAGCACCGTGATTTTGTTAGTGTACTAGGCTGCCTCTAGCACGGTCTAGCCTAGTACCAAAGACAAGACTCGCTGTTGAGTGTTTATTCAACTTTGCATCTCTGAATTGATTATTGCTGACTTTTTTGCTACCATATTATAAGCCTTCCTAGCTCCACATACATCTACGTCAGGCGCTTGATTCTCCCCGTAATCGCTATAGCCAAGCTTTGAGAGTTTTGACTACAACGGTTGCCACCGCCACCGGTAAGAACCGGTAAGAATTTGAGATTTGCTTGACGGATTTGTGACTGTCCACCACACCACCACCACCACTTCCTAGTAGTCTGTGAGGATCATATTCTGTGTGTTTCTATTGCTGCTAACCATGGCAGGATCAGTCGATGAGACTGATTGGGAGAACCCGACGTAACAAACAGCTACATGATAAGTTTCAGCAAATGATGATTGGACAGCAAGATGTGCTAAACAGATTTGACGAGGCCATGGAGAAGATAGATGGCATTGAGAAGACGCTTGAAACAAAGCTTGATAGCAAGTTTGATGAATTTATTTTCCACAAACCACCGCTGCACCTATCGCACCGCAACGACAACAACTACGCCTTCCGAATCAGTATGGACGAGCTCAGCGTCCTATTGAGCCGTGACAAAATTTGCCGCTTACTACTGCTGTTGGTGTTTTTTGGCCCTGCCACTGCTGCTGCTGGTACCGACGAGGATGATTATGGAGATTACGAGGATGAGGTTGATCAACATCGAACCACGGCAACCACCAGACCACAACCACCAGGTCGCCCACATGCAAATAATGGCATGTTAGGGCTCCCAATCAGTACGAGATCATGACCATCTCCCTAAGCTGAAATTGAATATTCCACCATTTGAGGGTAGATATGTTCCTGATATATATCTTACTTGGGAGTTAGAAACAACCATTTACATGTTTACAATATCCTCGAGGAGAGACGTAGTCGCGCTGTTTGCTTCACTAGCTTTGCATGTGTTTGGTGGTCTGAACATTGTAGACTATATCCTGTTCCACCACTTGGGCTTTTGAAAACTGCTATATGATCATGGGTTCCACCATATTATCAACGTGAATTGCTTCAAAAATTGCATTAAGACAAGGAAAAATTTGTAGAAGAATATTATCAGAATTACAAACCGCTTGATTAGATGTGGTATTGTTGAGGAGAATGAAGCTATGCTTGCACGTTTTCGGGTGGATTAAATAGAGAGATTCAGACCATTCTAGACTATAAGGATTATAATAATATCACTGCTTATTCCATCTTGCTTGTAAAGCTGAACGTGAAGTGCGGATCGATGTGCATTGGCGCCGACTAACTTTTTCGCAGGTCGACCTTCATCATGGACACCACGCATCATCTACTTCCACACGCTCGCTAACCGCACCTCCGCTGGTGCCACCTCCAACCGTGATACACAAGCAGGCACAACCACCACTATCTGCCAAGAGCACACCGCCGACCTGCACAGAGCTCTTCTTCTTCCATGGCGCCAACAAGGCACACACAAGATATTATTTGTCGCTGTAAGGGAAGAGGACATTTTATAGAGAATGCAAATCTCAGTGTGATGATTGCTACCGAGGATGGTGGGTATGAGTCCGCTTAGTGACTATGATGAGGAGACTTTGGCTCTTATTACACATGAGGAACACGGTGGAGATGATTCTGATCATGAGACACAATACATGGTGATGAGGACATCAATACCATTGTTACACCCACAGCCCCTCACTGTTACATATACGGACCAATTACTAGAGCTCACAAGACGCCAATTAAATTACTGTGTACTTTCGCTTTTGGTAATGATTCTAATGTTCATGAGATGATGCTGCTTAAATTGGATACATTTGTTTTGCTTACAAATGAAGGGCCTAGCTTGGAGAAGGATGAACATTGGAGCAAGAACACGCATGGAGTTGATGGCATGCAGGATCAAGAACGGAGTTACAGTGATGATTTCAGTGACTTTGAAGCCACCATAAGGAGTGCTCAAGCCTTGGACGAAATATACAAGATGCCACGTCATAATATTCGTCCATAGGCTATTCGGTGCTAATACCTTATTATTGGGCCAGGCCCATGTAATTTCGAAATACTTGAGTATAGGCTAATTTTTAGAGTCCAGATATGGGAAACAAGAGTTAGGTTGGTTTCGACCCCATCCTCAAGGGCCACGAAATTCTCCTTTTCCCCATATATACAGCCCTTAGGGCCGCTTAGACTTTGGGTTTTGTTTAGATTAAAAGTTTGCCATAGCTGCAACTTCTATTTCGCTTGTGTTCAACAACCGATAAAGGCGTCATGTAACCCCACCTTGATCAATAAAGCTTTCATCTTATATTCGCAATATCCAGATTGCAATCTCGTTTCTTGCTTGTTCTTCGCTTGCTCGCAGGAAATGACCTCGTGGTCGTTGATCGTGTTCGCGTGGTCAATAACCTCTCGGAGTTGGTTTAGCGATTGTTATATGCGACGCCCCGCAGACGCCAGAGTCGATCGTCAAGTCGATTTCCACCAAAGCGAATCCACCATCTCATCGAAAGACGGGACACCTTTGCCTCTATCAAGTGGTATCAGATTTGTGTTGCTCGGTGAGATTTTACATTTTCGAGTTTAGATCGAGTCTGTTCTTCATACCTACAGTCCAAAAAAGCCACAAAAAATTAGGGTTAGTTCATCATATCCGAACCAATCTGAGCCTTTGCATAATCTTTTTCAGATTTGCGTTGTTGAATTATGCTGTGCTGCCGTGTCTAGTTGCTGGTCTTAGAGTCTAGTCTTTAGAGTTTCGAGTTCTCGGTCATAAGTTGTCACACGCACCATCATCATCGCCCTTGCCATCTACCACCACCGCTATCCGCCACCGCTCAACTGTATCCATATACCACCACCGCTATGATATACCACCACCGCTGCCATATCCTACCACTATATCCACCACCAATCCGAAGTTCCTTGCGATTAGGTTTGTTTTCGATCCATCTAATTTCCGAGTCGTGTTTCCTTGTCTGAGTAGGTTTCGATTCCAGCAATCTTTTGTCATCCGTAGAAGAGGTTGGTTTCAAAAAATCCACTCCGCTTAGGCCCAAAATTTTCCAAAACGCACGGGACAAAAAAATTTTCTGGCTATCCTATTTTAGGTGTTTCTGCCGATTGAGACAGTCCTCGTTATAGAAAGTTTTTTGACCCGCTTCAGCTTTTGGGTCCGGCAGCCGAAAAAAATTTGGGCAAAAAAAATTTCGCCCATCCTCAGTTTGACTTGGAAGAGTTTTGAGACACTCGCCATTATAGTGATTTTTCGAAAAAAAGAGCAGCAAAAAAAAGAAGCGAAAAAAGAGGAGCGAAAAAATTCCAGAGTGTGCTTTTTCCTTGTTTACGCAGCGCCGTGATTTTGTTAGTGTACTAGGCTCGCTCTAGCACGGTTCAGCCTAGGACCAGCAGACAGATTGCTGCTGAGTGTTTATTCAACTTTGCATCTCTGAATTGATTATTGCTGACTTTTTTGCTACCATATTATAAGCCTTCCTAGCTCCACATACATCTACGCTGTATGCTTGATTCTCCCGTAATCGCTATAGCCAAGCTTTGAGAGTTTTGACTACAACGGTTACGATCACCGCCAGCCGGGTAAGAACTGGTAAGAATTTGAGATTTGCTTGACGGATTTGTGACTGTCCACCACACCACCACCACCACTTCCTAGTAGTCTGAGGATCATATTCTTGTGTGTTTTATTGCTGCTAACCATGGCAGGATCATGTCGATGAGACTGATTGGAGAACCCGACAACAAACAGCTACATGATAAGTTTCAGCAAATGATGATTGACAGGTAAGATGTGCTAAACAGATTTGACGAGGCCATGGAGAAGATAGATGGCATTGAGAAGACGCTTGAAACAAAGCTTGATAGCAAGTTTGATGAATTGCTCGCGATTTTCCACAACCAGCCGGCTGCACCTATCGACTCTCTCGAACGACAACAACCACGCCTTCCGAATCAGTATGGACGAGCTCAGCGGTTCCTATTGAGCCAGACAAAATTCGTGCCGCTACTACTGCTGTGGGCTTTGGCCTCGCCATCGCTGCTGCTGGTACCGAGGAGGATGATTATGTGGGAGATTATGAGGATATGGTTGATCAACATCAACTACGCAACCACCAGCACCACAACCACCAGGTCGTCCACATGCAAATAATGGCAATGTTAGGGCTCCCAATCAGGTACGAGATCATGACCATCTCCCTAAGCTGAAATTGAATATTCCACCATTTGAGGGTAGATATGTTCCTGATATATATCTTACTTGGGAGTTAGAAACTGAACAACGATTTACATGTTTACAATATCCTGAGGAGAGACGTGTCTGCCGCTGTTTGTGCTTTCACTAGCTTTGCATGTGTTTGGTGGTCTAACATTGTAGACTATATCCGTTCCAGCTACTTGGGCTGCTTTGAAAACTTCTATGCATACTGCTGGGTTCCACCATATTATCAACGTGAATTGCTTCAAAATTGCAGCTTAAGACAAGGAAAAAATTCGTAGAAGAATATTATCGAATTACAAACTGGCTTGATTAGATGTGGTATTGTTGAGGAGAATGAAGCTATGCTTGCACGCTTTCGGTGGAATAAATAGAGAGATTCGCACCATTCTAGACTATAAGGATTATAATAATATCACCGCTTATTCCATCTTGCTTGTAAAGCTGAACGTGAAGTGCAGGATCGACATGCATTGGCGCGACTAACTTTTCTCGCAGTCGACCTTTCATCATGGACACCACGTGCATCATCTACTTCCACACGTTTCGCTACACCGCACCTCCGCCGGTGCCACCTCCAACCGTGATACACGAAAGCGTGCACAACCACCACTATCCGCAGAAGAGCACACTGCCGGACCTGCACAGAGCTCTTCTTCTTCCATGGCGCCAACAGGCACACAAGTGATATTATTTGTCGTCGTTGTAAGGGAAGAGGACATTTGCAGAGAATGCAAATCTCAGCTGTGATGATTGCAACGAGGATGGTGGTATGAGTCCGCTTAGTGACTATGATGAGGAGACTTTGGCTCTATTACACATGAGGAACACGGAGATGATTCCGATCATGAGACACAATACATGGTGATGAGGACATCAATACCATTGTTACACCCACAGCCCCTATCAACATATACGGGACCAATTACTAGAGTCACAAGACGCCAATTAAATTACTGTGTACTTTCGCTTTTGGTAATGATTCTAATGTTCATGAGGATGCTGCTAAATTGGATACATTTGTTTTGCTTACAAATGAAGGGCCTAGCTTGGAGAAGGATGAACATTGGAGCAAGAACACGCATGGAGTTGATGGCATGTGCAAGGGGATCAAGAACGGAGTTACTAGTGATGATTTCAGGACTTTGAAGCCACCATAAGGAGTGTATGAAGCTTGGACGAAATATACAAGATGCCACTTCATAATATTCGTCCATAGGCTATTCTAGGTGCTAAGCCACCTATTATTGGGCCAGCCCATGTAATTTCGAAATACTTGAGTATAGGCTAATTTTTAGAGTCAGATGTAGGGGAAACAAGAGTTAGGGTTGGTTTCGACCCCATCCTCAAGGGCCACGAAATTCTCCTTTTCCCCCATATATACAGCCCTTAGGGCTGCTTAGACTTTGGGTTTTGTTTAGATTAAAAGTTTACTATAGCTGCAACTTCGCTGCATTTCGCTTGTGTTCAACGACTGCATAAAGGCGCCACGTAACCCCACCTTGATCAATAAAGCTTTCATCTTATATTCGCAATATCCAGATTGCAATCTCAGCTTGCTTGTTCTTCGTTCGTCAGGAAACAGACCCTCGTGGTCGTTGGTCGGTTCGGCAATAATAACCTCGAGTTGGTTTAGCGACATATATGCGACGCCTCAAGACGTCAGAGTCGAATCGTCAAAGTCGACCACCAAAGTTAAATCCACCATCTCATCGAAAGACGGACACCTTTGCCTCTATCAAGTGGTATCAGATTTGTGTTGCTCGATTTTACAGTTTTTCGTAGTTTAGATCGAGTCTGTTCTTCATACCTACAGTCCAATGAAAAAGCCACAAAAAAAATTAGGGTTAGTTCATCATATCCGAACCAATCTGAGCCTTTGCATAATCTTTTTCTCGACGGCGTTGTTGAATTTGCGGTTGCATCGCCGTGTCTAGTTGCTGGTCTTAGAGTCTAGTCTTTAGAGTTTCGAGTTCTGGTCATAAGTTGTCACGCCGCCGCCGCACCATCATCATCGCCTTTGCCATCTACCGCCACCGCTTAACTGTGATCCATATACCACCACCGCTATGATATACCACCACCGCTGCAATATCCTACCACCATATCCACCACCAATCCGAAGTTGCGACAGGTTTGTTTTCGGATCCATCTAATTTCCGAGTCGTTTCCTTGTCTGAGTTGGTTTCGACCAGCAATCTTTTTTGTCATTCAGAAGAGGTGGTGGTTTCAAAAAATTCCACTGCTTAGGCCCAAAATTTTCCAAAACGCACGACAAAAAAAATTTTCTCGCTATCCTATTTTTAGGTGTTTATTGAGATGTCCCGTTATAGAAAGTTTTTTGACCTGCTTCCAGTTTTGGGTCCGCAGCCGAAAAAAATTTGGGCAAAAAATATTTCGTGTCCATCCAATCAGTTTGACTTGGGAAGAGTTTTGAGACACCGCCATTATAGTGATTTTTCGAAAAAAAGAGCAGCGAAAAAAAGAAGCGCAAAAAAGAGGAGGAAAAAAATTCCAGAGTGTGCTTTTCTTGACGCAGCGCCGTGATTTTGTTAGTACTAGGCTCAAGGCTTCTAGCACGGTTCAGCCTAGGACCAGCACACAGTGTCACGTTGAGTGTTTATTCAACTTTGCATCTCTGAATTGATTATTGCTGACTTTTTTTGCTACCATATTATAAGCCTTCCTAGCTCCACATACATCTACGCTGCAGTGTTTGATTCTCCCCGTAATCGCTATAGCCAAGCTTTGAGTTTTGACTACAACGGTTGCCGATCACCGCTGCCGGGTAAGAACCGTAAGAATTTGAGATTTGCTTGACGGATTTGTGACTGTCCACCACACCACCACCACCACTTCCTAGTAGTCTGTAGGATCATTGATGAGGACATGACTACCATGGATATGACCAAAAATATTACATACATGCATATTTGTGTGTGATTTCTAGTGCAAACTATTCAATAATCTATTTATGTTATCCGAAAAAAAATATTTCACACTTTTGTGTTTTGTCTAATTGCAGGTGTATGGGACATTTGTACAATCTACATGAAGATAAGGAAGAAAGAGATGTTTATTTGCTCTTCAAAAAGTTCTCACGTCACTTTTGGCCCAAGAGAAGATAGAGTCCAAGTCTCTCACGTTTTGGACTCAGATTCGATAAGACATACCTGACTCAAAACGCCAACAACTTTTTCATACGGACTTCGAATTGGGTGATTCTTTTTGTTGGAAAGTAGATTTCATTCTCTTCCAGCACAATTGGAATCACCTTAAAATCCGTCCGGAGCGTTGAGTTATGGACGAAACAATCTGACGCTGCAGCAGAATCCGAGTCAAACCATAAGTCCAAAGGTGTTACGCCACTCCACTTGGGCCCATGAGCCTTGTACGACCTAGGGTTAGTTTTAGGCTGCCTTGGGACGTCCTCCCACCTCCTTGGCCGCCACCCCTTGCTCCTATATAAGTATATCCATCTAGTAGCTTTTCCTTGGGATTTGTTTAGTTAAAAGTTAGCCATTGCAACTTCGTACTTTGTTTGTGTCCAACGACCAGACCAAGACCGCCACGGATCCCCATCTTTATCAATACTTCATACATACCGCAATATTCAGATTGCTTTTATCATATTCTTGCTTGTTCTTCGATTGCTTGCGGAATAGACCTTCGTGGTCGTTGATTGTGCTCCGGTGGTCAATAACCTCTCGGAGTTGGTTTAGTGATTGCTAAGGCGCAACGTCAGCGCACGCTTTGTAGTCGGATCGCCAAAGTCGCCTCCACCAAATCGATAGTTATCATCTCATCGAAAGATCGACACCGCCTCTATCAAGTGGTATCAGCCAGGTTGTCGTGAGAATTTCAGTTTCCTAGATTAGATTTATTTTCTACCTATTGTCCAAGAAAAAGCCACACAAAAAGTTAGATCTATTCATCCTTTATCCAAGCCAGCCTCGAACCTTTGCAATTTTCTATTCAATTTTGCATAGTTGAATTATTTCGTTGCATCGTCATTCGCTTGGTCTTAGTGTCTAATTCCTTTAGAGTTTAAGTTCTGTCACATTAGTCACGCCGCCCATCATTATTCCTTCCGCTGTCCACCATCCCATCTATTAATTTCACCACGCGCTACGCCATTGTTCATTGTCATAATCATAGTTGAGGTCATTCACATCCTCGCCGATCCAATCGCATCTTATCTAGTTTGTCTTGGAAAGAGGGAGAAAAAAAAAGAGAAAAAAAGAAAAAAAGGAAAGAAAAAAGAAAGAGAGAAAAAGGAAAGAAAAAGACAGAAAAAAAGACAGAAAAAATCGGATCTATCTATAATCAATCTGTACCTGAATTCGGATTGGAATTGCTTTTATGCGACTGTTCAGTAAAACAGGTGTATCTTCCTCATACGAAGTCCGCTTTTGACTCGTGAGTACTCAAATTGAAGCTAGAGACGAGCTGCATCTAAATAGTTGCAGAAACTAGTTCAATATTTGACACCTCAAAATCGGCTTCAATAGGTGTTTTTGCCTCTCCGTTCGTGAACACGGCTTGTTCCAATTTTCGCATCCGGTTTTAGAATTCTTTGACTCATATCAACTCAGAATTGAGTGATTCTTTTGCATCGGAAAAATTGAGTTAGTATCTTTGAAAGAATTTTTCAGAAAATTGGCTCAAACTTTTCAAGAGGAAAGTTGAGAGAGAGTTGTTGTATGTCCTGCTTGGCTTTTTTTTCATCATTATCTTCACCGGCCAGATCTTCACTTATATCTTGCTGTCAGAGCTACTTAGTATCCTTCATTGATGCTAGTTGTGCTACGCTGCGGACCTCATTAGTGTTCTAGGCTCGCTCTAGTCCGGTCTAATAGTACCAGCACGGTACTGCCGCTGAGCGCTTATTCAACATTGCATCTTTTGAATTGATTATTGCAAATTTTTTGCTACCATATATAGCCAACCCAGCTCCACATATTTCTACACCGTATACGTGACGTTCTGGCAATCGCTTTACACAATCTTCGTGAGTTACTTGACACCGCTGGTTGCCCTTCACCACCGCCGCATGGTAAGAACTTGTAAGATATTGATATTTGCTTTTACCGTGGAGCACTTTACAACCACATCCTAGTAGTTCATAGGACATTATTCTCGAATTTTGTTTCTGTTTCTACTAATCATGACAGTGTTCGGAGATAGAAGTTCTGGACGATTTAACACATCTTCACCATCACGAGAGTTGGGACAACACACACACACACACAGGTTAGCTTTACCGTCATTTGAGGGTAGATTTAACCTGCTATTTATCTAGCTTGGGAGCTTGAATTAGAACAAATTTAGTCAGATGTTTTTTCCGAACTTGAGCGAGTACGAGCCACTAGAGATTCATCGGTTTTGTGATAGAGGCAGAGGTGTCCCGCCTTCGATGAGATGGTGGATTTCTTTGGTGGAAGTCGACTTTGACGATCCGACTACGAAGCGCAGCGAGGACGCCGCGTTTAGCAATCGCTAAACCAACTCCGAGAGGTTATGACCACGGAGCACGATCAACCTGACCACGAGGGTCTATTTCCGCGAGCAAACGAAGAACAAGCAAGAAACTGAGATTGCAACTGGATATTGCGAATATAAGATGAAAGCTTTATTGATCAAGGTGGGTTTCGACGCTTTGTCCGTCGCTTGAACACAAACGGCACACGGTTGCAGCTATGGCGAACTTTTGATCTAAACAAAACCAAAGTCTAAACGGTGCCCTAAGGGCTGTATATATGGAGGAAGAGGGGTGAATTACGTGGCCTGGTGGAGGGGTCCAAACTAACCCTATCTCTTGTTTCCCCACACATACGGACTCTAAAAATAGCCTATACTAATGTATTTCGAAATTACATGGCCTGGCCCAATAATAAGGTGACGCACCTAGAATAGCCTATGGACTAATATTATGAAGTGGCATCTTGTATATTTCGTCCAAGGCTTCATGCACTTATGGTGGCTTCAAAGTCCCGAAATCATCACTTGTAACTCCGTTTTGATCCCCTTGCGCATGCCATCAACTCCATGTGTGTTCTTGCTCCAATGTTCATCCTTCTCCAAGCTAGGCCCTTCATTTGTAAGCAAAACAAATGTATCCAATTTAGGCAGATCATATTCTCATGAACATTAGAATCATTACCAAGAAACGAAAGTACCGGTAATTTAGTTGGCGTATGAGCTCTAGTAATTGGTCCAAGATGTATAGCAGCAGGCTGTGGGTGTAACAATGGTATTGATGTCCTCATCATCCTCCCTTCTTGAAATGAAGTCGTCCTCGACGCAGCTCATCTTCCTCACCCAAATATGGCTTCAAATCTGCAATGTTAAAAGTGGACTAACCCCAAAATCTGTGCAGCTCAAGTTTATATGCATTATCATTTACTTTTCCAACACTTTAAAGGACCAGAGCGTGGCATTAGCTTTGATTTATGCAAATCAGAAATCTATCTTACGCAAATGTAACCAAACAAGATCTCCAAAGTAACACAACATGTTTTCTACCCTTATCTCCAGAAGTTTATATTTAGCATTCATACGCCAATGTTTTCCTTAGTTAACTCATGCATTTTTAAAATCAACTCAGCACGTTCTTTAGCATCAAAATTAACCTTTCTCGAAGATGGAAGAGGCAACAAATCAATAGGTGCACGAGGTAGGAAACCATACACAACTTCAAAAGGGCACATCTTAGTAGTAGAATGCAATGAACGATTATAAGTTCAATATGAGGCAAGCATTCCTCCCACATTTTCTTATTTTCAGAAGAAGCCCTAAGCATAGTAGACAATGTTCTATTGACTACTTCAGTTTGTCCATCAGTTTGGGGTGACAAGTAGTACTAAAAGCAGTTTAGTCCCCAACTTAGCCCATAAACATCTCCAAAAGTGGCTAAGAAATTTAGTATCACGATCTGAAACAATAGTATTTGGCACACCATGCAAGCGAATAATTTCACGAAAGAACAAATCAGCAACATTGACAGATCATCGCTTTTATGACATGGTATAAAGTGTGCCATTTTCAGAATCTATCCACGACAACAAATATGCTATCCTCCCTTCTTTGTTCTAGGTAAACCTAAAACAAAGTCCATAGATATATCCTCCCAAGGAACACTAGGTACAGGCAAAGGCATATATAAACCATGAGGATTGAGTCGTGACTTAGCTTTTTGACATGTAGTGCAGCGAGCAATAAAACGCCAACATCCCGCCTCATCTTTGGCCAAAAGAAATGTGTAGCAAGTATGTCCTCCGCCTCTTCACGCCAAAGTGTCCCATTAGTCCTCCATGCGCCTCCCGCAACAACAAAAGACTAACGGAGCTATTGGAATGCATAGCTTGTTAGCACGGAACACAAATCCATCATTAACGACAAACTTGTTCCATGTTCTTCCTTCTTACAACTGCAATACATCTTAAAATCAGCATCATGCACATATTGATCTTTGATGGTCTCAAACCAAATATTTTGAAGTCAAGTTGTGAAAGCATAGTATAGCGCATTTAGACAATGCATCAATATTTTCTTTACCCTTCTTGTGTTTAATGACATAAAAAGTCTCAATGAATTCAACCCATTTAGCATGTCTACGATTCAGTTTAGCTTGACTTTTAATATGTTTCAAAGATTCATGATCAGAATGTATAACAAATTCTTTGGGCCATAAATAATGTTGCCATGTTTCTAAAGTCCCAACAAGAGCATATAATTCTTTATCATAAGTAGTAATTCAGACTAGGCCCACTCAATTTTTCGAAAAGTATGCAACAGGTTTGCCATCTTGTAACACACCTCCTAATCCAATTCCAGGTGTATCGGCAATGATCCAAGATGATCTTATATGACAATCTTAATGTTGTATGATGCTATGCTTGTTGCTTATAAGCTCTTTGCTTATCTTTCCTCTTTGCTTAAAAGCTTGAGTGGCTCTTTCTCTTGGAGCTCTTTTCTTATGCAAACTTGACTTAACTAAGATAGCAATTGTGTATGCGATGACAACTTTGTGACACACAAGTTGATTCCAGATATGCACCTCGATTGTATGTATGATATGGTGTATGCAACTAATGTGCACAACTCACATTGCCGCAATACTCAATGGCTAGTCTCGTGGGTAAGCAACGCAAAAGATGGTATATGATGGCTATCAATGCAATTGCAAGGTATGACAAAGATGTCGCCGACATGTTACATTCAGAGCGAAGATGAGTAGCCACCAAAGTGAGCGCTTGTTGTTGATGTCACACCGCCTAAATAGCCAAACACAAGAGGACACGGAAATCTCACTCAAATTGTCGAACTCAAAATCGAATGGTAGTACTGGAGGTTGAGTCTTGGGGTTTGGCAAGTGGAAATGGTGGTGGAAGGTGGGAGGGTGTATATGTGTGTGGATGGTGGTGGTGGTGGATGGGGCTGCAGAATCTGCAGCTTTAAGAGAAGCCGGATGATCCGCCAGAGCCGGATGATCCGGCGAGTCCGGATGATCCGGACTTGGTCCGGATGATCCGGCAGGTCAACGACGCACGGAACTGCTCGAAGAACTCAAAACGGGAGAAATTTGACGATTTCGGGATTTTGGGTGGATTTGAGGGGAGAAGGTGGTGAAACACAAGATCCACGAAGTTACACAATCAATCCACTGATCAAAAACAAGAAAACATCATCAAAACTAACAAATCACAAAAATTTTGGGGGTATTTTGTGGGATTTTCGGTTTTTAGGACGAAAACAACAAAATCAAGCTAGAAATCACGAGGTAGGGCTCCAAAAACGGATCAACGTGGGCTCATGATACCATATGATGTAGGGTGGAACCCCAATTCCCGATCTTTCACGCTTGAGGATCCTACGGAGGAAAACACGAAGAACACGCGAAGCACGAGAGGAAACACGGGAAAACGAGAGAGAATCACTCAACCAACAAGGAATCGATCACACAAGTTCTAGATCATCGGGCACGAAAGTGATACATGGTCCAAAAATCAACAAAGGAAAGATACAAAGGTAGCCGCTTTCTCCGGAGGAGGTCTTGAATCCACGAGGGATCTTCCCAGATAGGGGTCTTGAACTGATGGATCTTCTAGACGGAGGTCCCGATCTCCGTGGAGAAGTACCGTGGATGAGCAAAGGCTCTAACACACAAATATGAGCTAATCCAATGCTAAGTCTCAAAGTGAGGAGAGGGGGTCCTATATATAGAGTCTGGGCGAGGGGTACATGGGCTCACCAACACGGCGCTGCTAGCATCGGCCGGATGATCCGGCGACGGTCCGGATGATTCGGCTGGTCCGATGATCCGTGGGGCCCGGATGGTCCGGTGCTCGCTGGTGACGGCGCAGGCCGGACGTCCGCCGGTGGTCCGGATGTCCGGATCCGGATGATCCGCCGGGTCCGATGATCCGGCCAGCTGTGGAGGTTCTGCTGCTTTTCGGTCGATGAAGCGGATCGTCTCGACTGGGTCCGGATCATCCGGCTCGTCTGAATCGCCCGCCTCCGTCTCAATCGCCCGCCTCTTCCGTCCTGGTTGCTTTCCTCTCCGCTCACAGATGTCTTCCGCTCGATTCTCCTTGCTTCCTAGCCTCTTCATGGTCGACTTTGGTGCCCGAGTATGCATAGAGTTTCCGCTTGAGGTAGTAACCATGTCTCACGTGAATCGAAGGAGAGTTGTGAGAGGAGTGATGTCACCGGTTTCAAGAGCTTTTGCACGTGCTCGAGCCATCGGGTCCTTGTGGTGTTGTAGGTGTTGGTGTAGAGTCCATGGGGATGATGGAAGGATGCCCGTGATCGATGGTCTTGGAGATGTCGCAGTAATCCCATCATGAAGTGGAACTTCATCGAATGGGGTCGCCCACGCCGCCGTCAGAAGGCAATCAAGATCTCCTTGAAGTACTTGTCGATGGACTTGGATCCTTGGGTGGTGATGAGGACATCAATACCATTGTTACACCCACAGCCCCTCATGTTACATATACGGGACCAATTACTAGAGCTCACAGACGCCAATTAAATTACTGTGTACTTTCGCTTGGTAATGATTCTAATGTTCATGAGAATATGATGCTGCTTAAATTGGATACATTTGTTTTGCTTACAAATGAAGGGCCTAGCTTGGAGAAGGATGAACATTGGAGCAAGAACACGATGGAGTTGATGGCATGCAAGGGGATCAAGAACGGAGTTACCAAAGGATGATTTCATGACTTTGAAGCCACCATAAGGAGTGCATGAAGCCTTGGACGAAATATACAAGATGCCACTTCATAATATTCGCCCATAGGCTATTCTAGGTGCCACACCTTATTATTGGGCCAGCCCATGTAATTTCGAAATACTTGAGTATAGGCTAATTTTTAGAGTCCAGATATGTGGGAAACAAGAGTTAGGTTGGTTTCGACCCCATCCTCAAGGGCCACGAAATTCTCCTTTTCCCCATATATACAGCCCTTAGGGCGCTGCTTAGACTTTGGGTTTTGTTTAGATTAAAAGTTTGCTATAGCTGCAACTTCGCTGCATTTCGCTTGTGTTCAACGACTGCATAAAGGCATCACGTAACCCCACCTTGATCAATAAAGCTTATCTTATATTCGCAATATCCAGATTGCAATCTCAGCTTGCTTGTTCTTCGCTTGTCGCAGGAAATGACCTCGTGGTCGTTGATCGTGTTCTGCGGGTCAATAACCTCTCTGAGTTGGTTTAGCGACATATGCGCGACGCCCTCGCACGCCAGAAGTCGAATCGCCAAAGTCGATTTCCACCAAAGCGAAATCCACCATCTCATCGAAAGACGGACACCTTTGCCTCTATCAAGTGGTATCAGATTTCCGTGTTGCTCGTGAGATTTTATGCTTTTCGTAGTTTAGATCGAGTCTGTTTCTTCATACCTACAAATTCACCTAAAAGCCACAAAAAAATTAGGGTTAGTTCATCATATCCCAACCAACTGAGCCTTTGCATAATCTTTTCTCAGATTTATGCGTTGTTGAATTTGCGGTTGCATCGCCGTGTCTAGTTGCTGGTCTTAGAGTCTAGTCTTTAGAGTTTCGAAGTTCGGGTCATAAGTTGTCACGCCGCCAAGACCATCATCATCGCCTCGCCATCTACCACCACCGCTTATCCGCCACCGCTCAATCCAGATCCATATACCACCACCGCTATGATATACCACCACCGCCGCCATATCCTACCACCATATATCCACCACCAATCCGAAGTTCCTTATGATTAGGTTTGTTTTCGATCCATCTAATTTCCGAGTCGGTTTCCTTGTCTCGAGTAGGTTTCGATTCCAGCAATCTTTTGTCAGTCTGTGAGAAGAGGTTGGTTTCCAAAAAAAATCCACCTCCGCTTAGGCCCAAAATTTTCCAAAACGCACGGACAAAAAAAAATTTCGCTATCCTATTTTTAGGTGTTTCTGCCGATTGAGAGAGTCCTCATAGAAAGTTTTTTGACCCGCTTCCAGCTTTTGGGTCCGGCAAATTAAAAAAAATTTGGGCAAAAAAATTTCGTGCTCCATCCCGCCGCTTGACTTGGGAAGAGTTTTGAGACACTCGCCATTATAGTGATTTTTCAAAAAAAAAGAGCAGCAGCGCAAAAAAAGAAGCAAAAAAAAAAGAGGAGCGAAAAAAAAATTCCAGAGTGTGCTTTTCCCTTGTTTACGCAAGACCGTGATTTTGTTAGTGTACTAGGCTCAAGGCTCTAGCACGGCCTAGCCTAGTACCAAAGACAAGACTGCTGCTGAGTGTTTATTCAACTTTGCATCTCTCGAATTGATTATTGCTGACTTTTTTTGCTACCATATTATAAGCCTTCCTAGCTCCACATACATCTACGCTGTATGCTTGATTCTCCCCGGTAATCGCTATAGCCAAGCTTTGAGAGTTTTGACTACAACGGTTGTTTATCACCGCACGCCGTAAGAACCGGTAAGAATTTGAGATTTGCTTGACGGATTTGTGACCGCCCACCACACCACCACCACCACTTCCTAGTAGTCTGAGGATCATATTCTTGTGTGTTTTATTGTCTGCTAACCATGGCAGGATCACAAGTCGATGAGACTGATTGGGAGAACCCGATTAACAAAACACCTACATGATAAGTTTCAAAGAAATGATGATTGGACAAAAAGATGTGCTAAACAGATTTGACGAGGCCATGGAGAAGATAGATGGCATTGAGAAGACGCTTGAAACAAAGCTTGATAGCAAGTTTGATGAATTGCTCACAAGATTTTCCACAACCACCGCCGCTGCACCTATCGGACCTCTCAACGACAACAACTACGCCCTTCCGAATCAAGATGGACGAGCTCAGCGTGTTCCTATTGAGCCGTGACAAAATTCTGTGCCGCTTACTACTCAGCTGTTGGTGTTTCTTTGGCTCCTGCCATCGCTGCCGCCGGTAACCGACGAGGATGATTATGTGGAGATTACGAGGATGAGGTTGATCAACATCGAACCATGCAACAACCACCAGCACCACAACCACCAGTGTCGCCCACATGCAAATAATGGCATGTTAGGGCTCCCAATCAGTACGAGATCATGACCATCTCCCTAAGCTGAAATTGAATATTCCACCATTTGAGGGTAGATATGTTCCCGATATATATCTTACTTGGGAGTTAGAAACCGAACAACGATTTACATGTTTACAATATCCCGAGGAGAGACGCAGCTCGCCGCTGTTTGCTTTCACTAGCTTTGCATGTGTTTGGTGGTCTCAACATTGTAGACTATATCCTGCTCCAGCTACTTGGGCTGCTTTTGAAAACTGCTATATGCATCAAGGTTCCACCATATTATCAACGTGAATTGCTTCAAAAATTGCAGCGCTTAAGACAAGGAAAAATTTGTAGAAGAATATTATCGAATTACAAACCGGCTTGATTAGATGTGGTATTGTTGAGGAGAATGAAGCTATGCTTGCACGCTCGGGTGGATTAAATAGAGAGATTCGCACCATTCTAGACTATAAGGATTATAATAATATCACTCGCTTATTCCATCTTGCTTGTAAAGCTGAACGTGAAGTGCGTGATCGATGTGCATTGGCGCGACTAACTTTTCTCGCAGTCGACCTTCATCATGGACACCACGCGGCATCATCTACTTCCACACGCTTCGCTACACCGCACCTCCGCTGGTGCCACCTCCAACCGCGATACACGAAAAGCAGCACAACCACCACTATCTCGCCAAGAGCACACCGCCGACCTGCACAGAGCTCTTCTTCTTCCATGGCGCCAACAAGGCACACAAGTGATATTATTTGTCGTCGCTAAGGGAAGAGGACATTTTATAGAGAATGCAAATCTCAGCGCAGTGATGATTGCTACGAGGATGGTGGGTATGAGTCCGCTTAGTGACTATGATGAGGAGACTTTGGCTCTATTACACATGAGGAACACGTGGAGATGATTCTGATCATGAGACACAATACATGGTGATGAGGACATCAATACCATTGTTACACCCACAGCCCCTAATGTTACATATACGGACCAATTACTAGAGCTCACAAGACGCCAATTAAATTACTGTGTACTTTCGCTTTTGGTAATGATTCTAATGTTCATGAGAATATGATGTCGCTTAAATTGGATACATTTGTTTTGCTTACAAATGAAGGGCCTAGCTTGGAGAAGGATGAACATTGGAGCAAGAACACGATGGAGTTGATGGCATGCTAAGGGGATCAAGAACGAGTTACCAAGGATGATTTCAGGACTTTGAAGCCACCATAAGGAGTGCTCAAGCCTTGGACGAAATATACAAGATGCCACGCCATAATATTCGTCCATAGGCTATTCTAGGTGCCGCATATACCTTATTATTGGGCCAGCCCATGTAATTTCGAAATACTTGAGTATAGGCTAATTTTAGAGTCCGATATGTGGGGAAACAAGAGTTAGGGTTGGTTTCGACCCCATCCTCAAGGGCCACGAAATTCTCCTTTTCCCCTATATATACAGCCCTTAGGGCTGCTTAGACTTTGGGTTTTGTTTAGATTAAAAGTTTGCCATAGCTGCAACTTCGCTGCATTTCGCTTGTGTTCAACAACCGCATAAAGGCGCCACGTAACCCCACCTTGATCAATAAAGCTTTCATCTTATATTCGCAATATCCAGATTGCAATCTCAGCTTGCTTGTTCTTCGCTTTGCTCGCAGGAAATGCACCTCGTGGTCGTTGATCGTGTTCGCGTGGTCAATAACCTCTCGGAGTTGGTTTAGCGACATATATGCGACGCCCTCGTGACGTCAGAGTCGAATCGTCAAGTCGACTTCCACCAAAGCGAATCCACCATCTCATCGAAAGACGGGACACCTTTGCCTCTATCAAGTGGTATCAGATTTCCTGTGTTGCTCGGTGAGATTTTACAGCTTTTCAGAGTTTAGATCGAGTCCGTTCTTCATACCTACAATTCACTTAAAAAGCCACAAAAAATTAGGGTTAGTTCATCATATCCCAACCAATCTCGAGCCTTTGCATAATCTTTTTCAGATTTATGCTTGTTGAATTTGCGTTGCATCGTCGTGTCTAGTTGCTGGTCTTAGAGTCTAGTCTTTAGAGTTTCGAAGTTCGTCATAAGTTGTCACGCCACCAAGACCATCATCATCGCCTTGCCATCTACCACCACCGCTATCCGCCACCGCTCAATCCGTATCCATATACCACCACCGCTATGATATACCACCACCGCTGCCATATCCTACCACCATATATCCACCACCAATCCGAAGTTCTTGCGACAGGGTTTGTTTTCGGATCCATCTAATTTCCGAGTCGTGTTTCCTTGTCTCGAGTAGGTTTCGATTCCAGCAATCTTTTTGTCAGTCTCAGAGAAGAGGTTGGTTTCAAAAAAATCCACCTCCGCTTAGGCCCAAAATTTTCCAAAACGCACGGACAAAAAAATTTTCGCTATCCTATTTTAGGTGTTTTAAGCGATTGAGACAGTCCCCGTTATAGAAAGTTTTTTGACCCGCTTCACTTTTGGGTCCGGCAGCCGAAAAAAAAATTTGGGCAAAAAATTTCGTGCCCATCCCGTCATTGACTTGGGAAGAGTTTTGAGACACTCGCCATTATAGTGATTTTTCGAAAAAAAAGAGCAGCAAGCAAAAAAAGAAGCGCAAAAAAAGAGGAGCGAAAAAATTCCAGAGTGTGCTTTTTCCCTTGTTTACGCAGCAGCGCCGTGATTTTGTTAGTGTACTAGGCTCGCCTCTAGCACGGTTCAGCCTAGGACCAAAGACAAGACTGCCGTTGAGTGTTTATTCAACTTTGCATCTCTCGAATTGATTATTGCCGACTTTTTTGCTACCATATTATAAGCCTTCCTAGCTCCACATACATCTACGCTGTATGCTTGATTCTCCCCGTAATCGCTATAGCCAAGCTTTGAGAGTTTTGACTACAACGGTTGCCGATCACCGCCACCGGTAAGAACCGTAAGAATTTGAGATTTGCTTGACGGATTTGTGACTGCCCACCACACCACCACCACCACTTCCTAGTAGTCTCAGAGGATCATATTCTTGTGTGTTTCTATTGTTGCTAACCATGGCAGGATCACAAGTCGATGAGACTGATTGGGAGAACCCGACTAACAAACAGCTACATGATAAGTTTCAGAAATGATGATTGGACAGTGCAAGATGCTAAACAGATTTGACGAGGCCATGGAGAAGATAGATGGCATTGAGAAGACGCTTGAAACAAAGCTTGATAGCAAGTTTGATGAATTGCTCATGATTTTCCACAACCACAGCCGGCTGCACCTATCGTGACCTCTGCAACGACAACAACTACGCCCTTCCGAATCAGTATGGACGAGCTCAACAGGTTCCTATTGAGCCAGACAAAATTCGTGCCGCTACTACCGCTGTTGGTGTTTTTTGGCCATCGCCGCCGGCTGGTACCGAGGAGGATGATTATGTGGGAGATTATGAGGATATGGTTGATCAACATCGAACCACGGCAACCACCAGCACCACAACCACCGTGTCGCCCACATGCAAATAATGGCAATGTTAGGGCTCCCAATCAGTACGAGATCATGACCATCTCCCTAAGCTGAAATTGAATATTCCACCATTTGAGGGTAGATATGTTCCTGATATATATCTTACTTGGGAGTTAGAAACTGAACAACGCATTTACATGTTTACAATATCCCCGAGGAGAGACGTGGTGCTCGCTGCTGTTTGTGCTTTCACTAGCTTTGCATGTGTTTGGTGGTCTCAACATTGTAGACTATATCCTGCTCCAGCCTACTTGGGCTGCTTTGAAAACTTCTATGCATACTGCTGGGTTCCACCATATTATCAACGTGAATTGCTTCAAAATTGCAGCGTTTAAGACAAGGAAAAATTCTGTAGAAGAATATTATCGTGAATTACAAACCGGCTTGATTAGATGTGGTATTGTTGAGGAGAATGAAGCTATGCTTGCACGCTTCTCTGGGTGGAATAAATAGAGATTCGCACCATTCTAGACTATAAGGATTATAATAATATCACTGCTTATTCCATCTTGCTTGTAAAGCTGAACGTGAAGTGCAGGATCGATATGCATTGGCGCCGACTAACTTTTCCGCAGGTCGACCTTCATCATGGACACCACGTGCATCATCTACTTCCACACGTTTCGCTACACCGCACCTCCGCTGGTGCCACCTCCAACCGTGATACACTAAAAGCAGTGCACAACCACCACTATCTCGAAAGAGCACACCGCCGACCTGCACAGCTCTTCTTCTTCCATGGGCCAACAGGCACACAAGTGATATTATTTGTCGTCATGTAAGGGAAGAGGACATTTTACGAGAGAATGCAAATCTCAGCGGTGATGATTGCACGAGGATGGTGGGTATGAGTCCGCTTAGTGACTATGATGAGGAGACTTTGGCTCTTATTACACATGAGGAACACGGTGAGATGATTCTGATCATGAGACACAATACATGGTGATGAGGACATCAATACCATTGTTACACCCACAGCCCCCATCATACATATACGGACCAATTACTAGAGCTCACAAGACGCCAATTAAATTACCTGTACTTTCGCTTGGTAATGATTCTAATGTTCATGAGGATGTCGCTTAAATTGGATACATTTGTTTTGCTTACAAATGAAGGGCCTAGCTTGGAGAAGGATGAACATTGGAGCAAGAACACGATGGAGTTGATGGCATGTGCAAGGATCAAGAACGGAGTTACTAGTGATGATTTCAGGACTTTGAAGCCACCATAAGGAGTGCATGAAGCCTTGGACGAAATATACAAGATGCCACTTCATAATATTCGCCCATAGGCTATTCTAGGTGTCATTCACCTTATTATTGGGCCAGCCCATGTAATTTCGAAATACTTGAGTATAGGTTAATTTTTAGAGTCCGTGATATGTGGGGAAACAAGAGTTAGGGTTGGTTTCGACCCCATCCTCAAGGGCCACGAAATTCTCCTTTTCCCCATATATACAGCCCTTAGGGCGCTGCTTAGACTTTGGGTTTTGTTTAGATTAAAAGTTTACTATAGCTGCAACTGCTGCACTTCGCTTGTGTTCAACGACTGCATAAAGGCGCCACGTAACCCCACCTTGATCAATAAAGCTTTCATCTTATATTCGCAATATCCAGATTGCAATCTCAGCTTGCTTGTTCTTCGCTTGCTCGCAGGAAATGCACTCGTGGTCGGTTGGTCGTGTTCGCGTGGTCAATAACCTCTCGAGTTGGTTTAGCGACATATATGCCGACGCCCTCGCACGCCAGAGTCGAATCGTCAAAGTCGACTTCCACCAAAGCGAATCCACCATCTCATCGAAAGACGGACACCTTTGCCTCTATCAAGTGGTATCAGATTTCCGTGTTGCTCGGTGAGATTTTACAGTTTTTCGTAGTTTAGATCGAGTCTGTTTCTTCATACCTACAATCCACTAAAAAGCCACAAAAAAATTAGGTTAGTTCATCATATCCCAACCAATCCGAGCCTTTGCATAATCTTTTCAGATTTATGTTGTTGAATTTATGTTGCATCGCCGTGTCTAGTTGCTGGTCTTAGAGTCTAGTCTTTAGAGTTTCGAAGTTCTGGTCATAAGTTGTCACGCCGCCGCACCATCATCATCGCCTTGCCATCTACCGCCACCGCTCAACTGTGATCCATATACCACCACCGCTATGATATACCACCACCGCCGCAATATCCTACCACCATATATCCACCACCAATCCGAAGTTCCTTGCGATTAGGTTTGTTTTCGGATCCATCTAATTTCCGAAGTCGTGTTTCTTGTCTGAGTTGGTTTCGATTCCAGCAATCTTTTGTCGTCTCAGAGAAGAGGTTGGTTTCAAAAAAAATTCCACCTCCGCTTAGGCCCAAAATTTTCCAAAACGCACGGACAAAAAATTTTCTGGCTATCCTATTTTTAGGTGTTTCTAAGTTTATTGAGACAACTTCGTTATAGAAAGTTTTTTGACCTGCTTCAGCTTTTTGGGTCCGCAGCAAAAAAAAATTTGGGCAAAAAAATATTTCGTGGCTCCATCCATCAGTTTGACTTGGGAAGAGTTTTGAGACACTCGCCATTATAGTGATTTTTCGAAAAAAAGAGCAGCAAAAAAAAGAAGCTTAAAAAAAGAGGAGCGAAAAAAATTCCAGAGTGTGCTACTTTTGATGAGGACATGACTACCTTGGATATGACCAAAAATATTGCATATATGCATATTTGTCCGGTGATTTCTAGTGCAAACTATTCAATAATCTATTTATGTTATCCAGAACAAAAATACTTCACACACTTTTGTGCTTTGTCTAATTGCAGGTGTATGGGACATTTGTACAATCCACATATGAAGATAAGGAAGAAAGAGATGTTTATTTGCTGTTCAAAAAGTTCTCTCACGTCACTTTTGGCCCAAGAGAAGATAGAGTCCAAGTCTCCCATGTTTTGGACTCAGATTCGGACTGCACAGACATAACTGACTCAAAACGCCAACAACTTTTTCATACGGACTCCGAATTGGGTGATTCTTTCTTTGTTGGAAAGTAGATTTCATGCTCTTTCCAGCACAATTGGAATCACCTTAAAATCCGACCGGAGCGTTGAGTTATGGACGAAACAATCTGACACTGCAACAGAATCCGAGTCAACCTACAAGTCCAAAGGTGTTACGTCACCTCCACTTGGGCCCATGAGCCTTGTATGACCTAGGGTTAGTTTTAGGCTGCCTTGGGACGTCCTCCCACCTCCTTGGCCGCCACCCCTTGCTCCTATATAAGTAGATCCATCTAGTAGCTTTTCGCTTGGGATTTGTTTAGTTAAAAGTTAGCCATTGCAACTTCGTGTACTTCGTTTGTGTCCAACGACCAGACCAAGACCGCTTACGGATCCCCACCTTTATCAATAATTCATACATACTCGCAATATTCAGATTGCTTTTATCATATTCTTGCTTGTTCTTCGATTGCTTGCAGGAATAGACCTTCGTGGTCGTTGATTGTGCTCCGCGTGGTCAATAACCTCTCGGAGTTGGTTTAGCGATTGCTAAGGCGCAACGTCAGGCACGCTTGTAGTCGGATCGCCAAAGTCGCTCCACCAAATCGATAGTTATCATCTCATCGAAAGATCGACACGCCCGCTTCTATCAAGTGGTATCAGCCAGTGTTGCTCGTGAGATTTTACAGCTTTTCATAGTTTAGATCGATCCGCTATTCATACCTACAGTCCATGAAAAAGCCACAAAAAAAGTTAGATCTGTTCATCCTTTATCCAAGCCAGTCCGAGCCTTTGCAATTTTCTATTCTTTGCTTGCATAGTTGAATTATCAGTTGCATCGTCGTGTCAGTTGCTGGTCTTAGTGTCTAGTTTATTTAGAGTTTCGAGTTCTGTTCACATTAGTCACGCCGCCGCTGCATCATTATCCCTTCCGCTGTCCACCATCACATCCATTAATTTTCACCATGTGCTACACACTGTTCATTGTCATAATTATAATTGAGGTCATTCACATCTTCGCCTGATCTAATCTGCATCTTATCTAGTTTGTCTTGGTAAGAGGGAGAAAAAAAGATAGAGAAAAAGGAGAGAAAAAAGGAAAGAAAAAAAAAAAAAGAGAGAGAAGAAAAAGAAAAAAAGCGTGAGAAAAAAAGAGAGAAGAAAAAAAATCGGATCTACCTAGAATCAATCTCGTACCTGAATTCGGATTGAAATCTGTTTTGCGCACTGTTCAGTAAAACAGGTGTATCTTCCTCATACAAAGTCCGTTTTGGCTCCGTGAGTACTCAAATTGAAGCTCGAGATGAGCCGCATCTAAATAGTTGCAGAAGCTAGTTCAATATTTGACACCTCAAAATCGGCTTCTAAATAGGTCTTTTTGCCCTCTGAAGTTCGTGAACACAGCTTGTTCCAATTTTTCAGGCTAGTTTTAGAATTCTTGACTTCTCATATCAACTCGAATTGAGTGATTCTTTTGCATTGGAAAGCTTGAGTTAGTAGCATTCTTTGAAAGAATTTATCTAAAATTGGCTTAAACTTTTCAAGAGGAAAGTTGAGAGAGAGTTGTTGTATGTCCTGCTTGGTAGTTGTTTTCATCATTATCTTCACTACTGCTAGATCTTCACTTATATCTTGCTGTCAAGAGCTACTTAGTATCCTTCATGGATGCTAGTTGTGCTACGCCGTGACCTCATTAGTGTTCTAGGCTCGCCTCTAGTCCGGGTCTAGCCTAGGACCAGACAAGACTGTCTGCTGAGCGTTTATTCAACATTGCATCTTTGAATTGATTATTGCTAAATTTTTTGCTACCATATATAGCCAACCCAGCTCCATATATTTCTACACCGTGTATACGAACGTCCCCCTGGCAATCGCTTTACACAATCTTCAGTGTTACTTGACACCGCTAGTTGCCTGTCACCACCTGCCGCATGGTAAGAACTTGTAAGATATTGATATTTTCTTTACTGTGAGCACACAACCACATCCTAGTAGTTCATAGGAACATTATTCTTGAATTTTGTTTCTTGTTTCTATTAATCATGACAGGTTCCAGAGATAGAAGTTCTTGGACGACGAACACATCTTCACCATCACGAGAGTTGGGACAACACAGAGAAGCACATGGTCAGGTTATCTCTTTACCGTCATTTGAGGGTAGATTTAATCCTGCTATTTATCTAGCTTGGGAGTTTGAAGTAGAACAAGTTTTAGTCAAGATGTTTTTTCCGAACTTGTGCGAGTACGAAGCTGCCACTAGAGCATTTATCGGTTTTGCTTCTATTTGGTGGAGTGTGCATTGTAAGAAAAACATTGATAACCAACCCACAACTTGGAAAGATTTGAAAGATGTAATGAGAAAACAGTTTTTCCTCCTTACTATCGCCGTGAATTGCTTCGCAAATTTGAACAATTTAAACAAGGCAATAACACTGCTCATACTTACTACCAAGAGTTCAAATCTTATATGCATCATTGTGACATAGAAGAATCTGAGGATGGTACAATGAATAGATTTTTGGTGGTTTGAACCATGATATTCAGCAAGATTTCAGATATTCCTCGTTGCATTACCGTATGTATGTTCGTGCTTGTACCTTTGAGAGACAAAGCATGGAGGATGCATTGGGTGACTACAACAACTACTATTTGATAGAGGCAGAGGTGTCCTGCCTTCGATGAGATGGTGGATTTCGCTTTGGTGGAAGTCGACTTTGACGATCCGACTACGAAGCGCAGAGACGCCGCCGCTTTAGCAATCGCTAAACCAACTCCGAGAGGTTATTGACCACGCCGAGCACGATCAACCCGACCACGAGGGTCTATTTCCGCGAGCAAACGAAGAACAAGCAAGAAACTGAGATTGCAACTGGATATTGCGAATATAAGATGAAAGCTTTATTGATCAAGGTGGGGTTCTGTGACGCTTTGTCCGGTCGCTGAACACAAACGGCACGCGGTTGCAGCTATGGCTAACTTTTGATCTAAACAAAACCCAAGTCTAAACGGTGCCCTAAGGGCTGTATATATGGAGGAAGAGGGGTGAATTTCGTGGCCCTTGGTGGAGGGGTCCAAACTAACCCTATCTCTTGTTTCCCCACACATACGGACTCTAAAAATAGCCTATACTAATGTATTTCGAAATTACATGGGCCTGGCCCAATAATAAGGTGACGAAGACCTAGAATAGCCTATGGACTAATATTATGAAGTGGCATCTTGTATATTTCGTCCAAGGCTTCATGCACTCATTATGGTGGCTTCAAAGTCCTGAAATCATCACTTGTAACTCCGTTCTTGATCCTCTTGCATGCCATCAACTCCATGTGTGTTCTTGCTCCAATGTTCATCCTTCTCCAAGCTAGGCCCTTCATTTGTAAGCAAAACAAATGTATCCAATTTAGGCAGCATCATATTCTCATGAACATTAGAATCATTACCAAGAAACGAAAGTACCGGTAATTTAGTTGGCGTGCATGCGAGCTCTAGTAATTGGTCCAAGATGTATAGCAGCAGGGCTGTGGGTGTAACAATGGTATTGATGTCCTCATCATCCTCCCTTCTTGAAATGAAGTCGCCCTCGACGGAAGTTCATCTTCCTCACCCAAATATGGCTTCAAATCTGCAATGTTAAAAGTGGACTAACCCCAAAATCTGCAGCAGCTCAAGTTTATATGCATTATCATTTACTTTCTCCAACACCTTAAAGGGACCAGCAAGACGTGGCATTAGCTTTGATTTATGCAAATCAGAAATCTATCCTCACGCAAATGTAACCAAACAAGATCTCCGTGCAAACACAACATGTTTTCTACCCTTATCTCCAAAGAAGTTTATATTTAGCATTCATACGCCAATGTTTTCCTTAGTTAACTCATGCATTTTTAAAATCAACTCAGCACGCTTTTTAGCATCAAAATTAACCTTCTCTCAAGATGGAAGAGGCAACAAATCAATAGGTGCACGAGGTAGGAAACCATACACAACTTCAAAAGGGCACATCTTAGTAGTAGAATGCAATGAACGATTATAAGCAAATTCAATATGAGGCAAGCATTCCTCCCACATTTTCTTATTTTTCTTTAGAACAGCCCTAAGCATAGTAGACAATGTTCTATTGACTACTTCAGTTTGTCCATCAGTTTGGGGTGACAAGTAGTACTAAAAGCAGTTTAGTCCCCAACTTAGCCCATAAACATCTCCAAAAGTGGCTAAGAAATTTAGTATCACGATCTGAAACAATAGTATTTGGCACACCATGCAAACTAATAATTTCAATGAAAGAACAAATCAGCAACATTGACAAAGATCATCGCTTTTATGACATGGTATAAAGTGTGCCATTTTCGAGAATCTATCCACGACAACAAATATGTTATCCTCCCTTCTTTGTTCTAGGTAAACCTAAAACAAAGTCCATAGATATATCCTCCCAAGGAACACTAGGTACAGTGCAAAGGCATATATAAACCATGAGGATTGAGTCGTGACTTAGCTTTTTGACATGTAGTGCAATGAGCAATAAAACGCCAACATCCCGCCTCATCTTTGGCCAAAAGAAATGTGTAGCAAGTACGCCCTCCGCCTTCTTCACGCCAAAGTGTCCCATTAGTCCTCCTCCATGCGCCTCCGCAACAACAAAAGACTAACGGAGCTAGCTGAATGCATAGCTTGTTAGCACGAACACAAATCCATCATTAACGACAAACTTGTTCCATGTTCTTCCTTCTTACAATTCTGCAATACATCTTTAAAATCAGCATCATGCACATATTGATCTTTGATGGTCTCCAAACCAAATATTTTGAAGTCAAGTTGTGAAAGCATAGTATAGCGATTTAGACAATGCATCAAGAATAACATTTTCTTTACCCTTCTTGTGTTTAATGACATAAGGGAAAGTCTCAATGAATTCAACCCATTTAGCATGTCTACGATTCAGTTTAGCTTGACTTTTAATATGTTTCAAAGATTCATGATCGTAATGTATAACAAATTCTTTGGGCCATAAATAATGTTGCCATGTTTCTAAAGTCCTAACAAGAGCATATAATTCTTTATCATAAGTAGAGTAATTCAGACTAGGCCCACTCAATTTTTCGTAAAAGTATGCAACAGGTTTGCCATCTTGTAATAACACACCTCCTAATCCAATTCCACTAGCATCACATTCAAGCTCAAAAGTCTTATTAAAATCAGAAGTTGGAGTAAAGGAGCATGTGTCAACTTAGCTTTCAATACCGTGAAGGCTTCTTCCCGTATGCGGTACCCCAAACAAAAGGCACATCCTTCTTTGTAAGCTCATTGAGAGGTGCAGCAATGGTGCTGAAATCTCTCACAAAACGCCTATAGAAACCAGCGAGGCCAAGGAAACTCCTCACTTGTGTGACTGCTTTGGGCTGCGCCAACTCTCAATAGCTTCAATCTTGGCTTTATCAACTTCAATTCCCCGTGGAGTAACAACATAGCCAAGAAAAGATACTCGGTCGGTGCAAAAGGTGCACTTCCCAAGGTTACCAAACAAACGCATCACGAGAGCATTAAAAACAGCACGAATGTTCCAAATGTTCTTCCAAAGATTTGCTATAAATCAAGATATCATCAAAATAGACTACCACAAATCGTCCAATGAAAGCACGAAACTTCGCTCATTAATCTCATGAAAGTACTAGGTGCATTAGTTAACCCAAAAGGCATGACTAACCACTCATATAATCCAAACTTAGTTTTAAATGCTGTTTTCCATTCATCTCCCAATTTCATACGAATTTGATGGTATCCACTACGCAAATCAACTTTGGAGAATATTGTAGAGCCACTCAATTCATCAAGCATATCATCTAGCCTAGGAATAGGGTGACGATAACTAATAGTAATATTATTGATGCCTCTACAATCAACACACATACGTGACGCACCATCCTTTTTCGCACTAGAATAATAGGAACAGACAAGGACTAAGGGATTCGCAGATATAACCTTTGTCGAGCAGCTCCTGTACTTGACGATAATCTCCTTCGCCTCCTCCGGATTGGTACGGTATGGTGCACGGTTGGTAATGATGCACCGAATTAAGTCAATTTGATGCTCAATCCTCTAATAGGTGGTAATCCTGGGCACGCCTTGTGGAAAGACGCCAATAACTCCCGCAAAATGTTAGTGACAAAGAGGGGCAAAGAGGAAGGCACGCCCTCGAATGAAAATAATGCCTCTTTGCACACAAAAGCATAGCAAATAGATTTGCCAAAATCTAGCTCATCAATATCAGATTTGGTGGCAAGTAAACATGCACTTTTCAATTTAATTTCGTAGCAACAAGAGATGGTTTATTATTAGGCTTCATGTGTTGCTCAAATTCTTTTGCCACAATCTGATTTTCACTCTTATTTTTCTCCTGTTTTGCTTTATTAGCTCTATTAATATCATCTTTCAAAATGGACTCAGAGTCATAGGAAGCAAAGTAATATTTTTATCCTTATGAACAAGAGTATACCGATTGTTTCTACCATGGTGTATGAATTTTATCAAATTGCCATGGTCTACCAAGTAACAAGGAACATGCTTGCATAGGTACCACATCACAATCAACATAATCAGATATGTAGAGATACTAAAATGCACACTAACAAGACGTGTTACCTTCACCTTGCCGCTGTTGTTGAACCATTGGATGTAGTAAGGATGTGGATGTGGTCTTGTGGTGAGAGATAGCTTCCACCATCTCCATGCTAGCCAAGTTGTTGCAGCTCCTCCATCTATGATGACGCTAATAGAACGCTCCTTCACAACTCCCTTTGTATGGAACAAATTATGCCTCCGATTTTGCTCACTTGTGTAACCTGCACACTCAAAACACGCTGAGCAACTAAACATTCATACCGCAAGATCTTCAAGAGCCATGTATTGTGTCTCATGATCGTAATCATCTCCACCGTGTTCCTCATGTGTAATAAGAGCCAAAGTCTCTCATCATAGTCACTAGCGGACTCATACCCACCATCCTCGTGAGCAATCATCACACGCTGAGATTTGCATTCTCTCGCAAAATGTCCTCTTCCTTACAACGACGACAAATAATATCACTTGTGTGCCCTGCTGACGCCATGGAAGAAGAGCTCAGGCAGGCCCAAGCAGTGTGCTCTTGGCGATAGTGGTGGTTGTGCCTCGCTTTGTATCACGGTTGGAGGTGGCACCAAGGAGGTGATGGTGCAAAGGAAGTAGATGATGCACGTGGTGTCCATGATGAAGGTCGACCTGCAGAAAAGTTAGTGCGCGCCAATGCCCGCCGATCCTCAAGACTTCACGCTCAGCTTTACAAGCAAGATGGAATAAACGAGTGATATTATTATAATCCTTATAGTCTAGAATGGTCTGAATCTCTATTTAATCCACCCGTAAAACGCAAGCATAGCTTCATTCTCCTCAACAATACCACATCTAATCAAGCCAGCTTTGTAATTCCCGATAATATTCTTCTACAGAATTTTTTCCTTGTCTTAAGCGCTGCAATTTTTGAAGTAATTCACGTTGATAATATGGTGGAACCCAACGAGTACGCATAGCAGTTTTCAAAGCAGCCCAAGTAGCTGGAACAGATATAATCTACAATGTTCGCACCACCAAACACATGCAAAGCTAGTGAAAGCACAAACAGCAGCAGAACACGCCTCTCCTCGTGATATTGTAAACATGTAAATCGTTGTTCAGCTTTCTAACTCCCAAGTAAGATATATATCAGAACATATCTACCCTCAAATGGTGGAATATTCAATTTCAGTTTAGGGAGATGGTCATGATCTCGCACTGAGGGGAGCCCTAGCATTGCCATTATTTGCATGTGGACGACCTGGTGGTTGTGGTGCTGGTGGTTGCACGAGTTCGATGTTGATCAACCTCATCCTCGTAATCTCCCACATAATCATCCTCGCTGCATCAAAGAAAGCAGTAGCAGGAGCCAAAGAAGCACCAACAGAGTAGCAGCCGCACCAGAATTTTGTCCTCGCTCAATAGGAACACGCCGAGCTGGCCCATACCGATTCGAAGGGGCGAGTTGTTGTCGCTGCAGAGGTGCGATAGGTGCAGCCGCGGTGGTTGTGGAAAACGCGCGAGCAATTCATCAAACTTGCTATCAAGCTTTGTTTCAAACGCCTTCTCAATGCCATCTATCTTCTCCATGGCCTCACAAATCTGTTTACCACATCTTGCACCTGTCCAATCATCATTTGCTGAAACTTATCATGTAGCTGTTTGTTTGTCGTGTTCTCCCAATCAGCCTCATCGGCTTGTGATCCTGCCATGGTTAGCAGCAATAGAAACACACAAGAATATGATCCTACAGACTACTAGGAAGTGGTGGTGGTGGTGTGTGGACAAATACAACCGCAAGCAAATCTCAAATTTACCAGCCTACCCAAAGAAGAAAGGGTGATCGCAACCGCTAGTAGTCAAAACTCTCAAAGCTTGGCTATAGCGACATTGTGGAGAATCAAACGCACGACGAGATGTATGTGGAGCTGGAAGGCTTATAATATGGTAGCAAAAGGGTCAAGAATAATCAAATCGAGATGCAAAGTTGAATAAACGCCAACGACGGTGATCAGGTGCTGGTCCTAGGCTAGACCGTATAGAGACGCGAGCCTAGAACACTAACAAAATCACGACGCTGCACGTAAACAAAGGAAAAGCACACTCTGAATTTTTTTTTCGCTTTTTTTTTTTTTTTTGCGCTTTTTTTTTTTTTTGCTTTTTTTTTTTTTTTTTTTGCTAAAAATCACTATAATGGCGAGTGTCTCAAAACTCTTCCTGTGTCAAACCGACAGATGGGCACGAAATTTTTTCGACCAAATTTTTTTTTTTTTTCGCCCGACCCAAAACTGAAACGGGTCAAAAAACTTTCTATAACGGCGATCGCTCAATACGCTTAGAAACACCTAAAATAGGATAGCCGTAAAATTTTTATCCCGTATGCTTTTGGAAAATTTTGGGCCTAAACGAGGGTGGTTTTGACTTTTTTTTTGAAACCAACCTCTTCTACGGACGGCAAAGATTGCTGAATCCAAACCTACTCGCATAAGGAAACACGAATCGAAAACTAGATGGATCCCAAAACAAACCTAATATGCAAGGGACTCGGATTGGTGGTGGATATATGGTGGTCGGCGGCATGGTGATATATGGCAGCGTGGTGGTATATGGATACGGATTCAAGCGTGGCGGATAAGCGGTGGTGGTAGATGGCGTGGTGATGATGATGCAGCGCGCGGCGTGACAACTTATGACCGTAACTCAAACTCTAAAAGACTAGACTCTAAGACCAAAGAACTAGACACGACGATGCAACCGCAAATTCAACAACGCAAATACGTAAAAGATTATGCAAAGGCTCGATTGGTTCGGATAGGATGACCTAACCCTAATTTTTTTTGGCTTTTTCGTGGACTATAGGTATGAAGAATGACTCGATCTAAACTACGAAAAATCAGAAAATCTCACCGAGCAACCCGGAAATCTGATACCACTTGATAGAGGCAGAGGTGTCCCGCCTTCGATGAGATGGTGGATTTCGCTTTGTGGAAGTCGACTTTGACGATCCGACCACGAAGGCAGGCGAGGACGCCGCGCTTTAGCAATCGCTAAACCAACTCCGAGAGGTTATTGACCACGCCGAGCACGATCAACCCGACCACGAGGGTCTATTTCCGCGAGCAAACGAAGAACAAGCAAGAAACCGAGATTGCAACTGGATATTGCGAATATAAGATGAAAGCTTTATTGATCAAGGTGGGGTTCTGTGACGCTTTGTCCGGTCGCTGAACACAAACGGCACGCCGGTTGCAGCTATGGCTAACTTTTGATCTAAACAAAACCCAAGTCTAAACGGTGCCCTAAGGGCTGTATATATGGAGGAAGAGGGGTGAATTTCGTGGCCCTTGGTGGAGGGGTCCAAACTAACCCTATCTCTTGTTTCCCCACACATACGGACTCTAAAAATAGCCTATACTAATGTATTTCGAAATTACATGGGCCTGGCCCAATAATAAGGTGACGAAGACCTAGAATAGCCTATGGACTAATATTATGAAGTGGCATCTTGTATATTTCGTCCAAGGCTTCATGCACTCCTTATGGTGGCTTCAAAGTCCTGAAATCATCACTTGTAACTCCGCTTCTGATCTCCTGCGCATGCCATCAACTCCATGTGTGTTCTTGCTCCAATGTTCATCCTTCTCCAAGCTAGGCCCTTCATTTGTAAGCAAAACAAATGTATCCAATTTAGGCAGCATCATATTCTCATGAACATTAGAATCATTACCAAGAAACGAAAGTACCGTAATTTAGTTGGCGCGCGAGCTCTAGTAATTGGTCCAGATGTATAGCAGCAGGGCTGTGGGTGTAACAATGGTATTGATGTCCTCATCATTGGGAGCTTGAAGAATTGAGTATGCTAACAAGTTTTTAGCTCTAGTAATTGGTCCAAGATTGTAAGAAAAACATTGATAACCAACCCACAACTTGCAGTTTTTCCTCCTTACGGAATTGCTTCGCAAATTTGAACAATTTAAACAAGGCAATAACACTGTGAGTTCAAATCTTATATGCATCATTGTGATAGAAGAATGAATAGATTTTTGGTGGTTTGAACCATGATATTCATCACTATTCCCTTTGAGAGACAAAGCACAGGAGGATGCTCACCAACTACTATTCCAGTTCATGCTCACCACCGTTGGTTCCTCCACCATTGCACCTACTAGAGCAGCCCCACCTCGGATTGTGAGCGACATCATCTCAAGAGTATGGTGCATTGTCTACGTGTACCTACATCAGCTACGCTTTTATGCATAAGGTAACAAAGAAGGTATTGATGATATAATCACATGAGAATGATGCATCCCTAGTTAACTTGAATGCATCATGTGTTGAGTTACCCGGTGATTTGAGCACAACACCTATTTTAGAGAATCTTGATACTGCCATGAATGCGTCATGTGATCAAACAACTGAAATACCAACAATTTTGAGTGCACCCATTGAATTCACTGTTGATGCAAAAGAATCAATGTTTAATCATTTTGATATGACCTATAATCTTGGTGATGATTCTGTGTTGAATGACTTATTGCATGTTTGCTTATTTAAGCATGTTGTAGCATGTAAATTTGATGCAAGTAAGGTTTATTCACCAATGTTGGGATGGTTTAATGATGAACATTGTCAATCTTTTGAAATGAATAAGAGCTTCACTTATATGTGCAAACCGAGTTGCAATATTTTCATGCCTTCTACTTCTTGTGCTAATTTTTTGGCTTTAGATTTTATGAACTATGCAAGTTACTCATCTATTCATGTGTCATATATGCAAAAATCGAGGGAAGTAAAAATGGATGACATATACATATACAACATGTACACCTTTGTCTCTTTGTTAGCCACATTTTAGATTAAGCAACGCCGAGGACGGCTTTATTTTCAAGAAGGGAGGATGATGAGGACATGACTACCTTGGATATGACCAAAATATTGCATACATGCATATTTGTCGTGATTTCTAGTGCAAACTATTCAATAATCTATTTATGTTATCCAGAACAAAAATACTTCACACACTTTTGTGTTTTGTCTAATTGCAGGTGTATGGGACATTTGTACAATCCACATATGAAGATAAGGAAGAAAGAGATGTTTATTTGCTGTTCAAAAAGTTCTCTGACGTCACTTTTGGCCCAAAAGAAGATAGAGTCCAAGTCTCTCACGTTTTGGACTCAGATTCGGACTGCACAGACATACCTGACTCAAAACGCCAACAACTTTTTCATACGGACTCGGAATTGGGTGATTATTTTTTTTGTTGGAAAGTAGATTTCATGCTCTTTCCATCACAATTGGAATCACCTTAAAATCCGACCGGAGCATTGAGTTATGGACGAAACAATCTGACGCTGCAGCAGAATCCGAGTCAAACTACAAGTCCAAAGGTGTTACGTCACCTCCACTTGGGCCCATGAGCCTTGTACGACCTAGGGTTAGTTTTAGGCTGCCTTGGGACGTCCTCCCACCTCCTTGGCCGCCACCCCTTGCTCCTATATAAGTAGATCCATCTAGTAGCTTTTCGCTTGAGATTTGTTTAGTTAAAAGTTAGCCATTGCAACTTCGTGTACTTCGTTTGTGTCCAACGACCAGACCAACACCGCTTACGGATCCCCACCTTTATCAATACTTCATACATACTCGCAATATTCAGATTGCTTTTATCATATTCTTGCTTGTTCTTCGATTGCTTGCAGGAATAGACCTTCGTGGTCGTTGATTGTGCTCCGCGCGGGTCAATAACCTCTCGGAGTTGGTTTAGCGATTGCTAAGGCGCAACATCGCATGTTTGTAGTCGGATCGCCAAAGTCGCTCCACCAAATCGATAGTTATCATCTCATCGAAAGATCGACACCCCGCCTATCAACTTTATTCATGTGTCTCCTAAGCTGAAATTGAATATTCCACCATTTGAGGGTAGATATGTTCCTCGATATATATCTTACTTGGGAGTTAGAAACTGAACAACGATTTACATGTTTACAATATCCCGAGGAGAGACGGTGCTTGCTGCTGTTTGTGCTTTCACTAGCTTTGCATGTGTTTGGTGGTCCAACATTGTAGACTATATCCTGCTCCAGCTACTTGGGCTGCTTTGAAAACTGCTATGCGCACTGCTGGGTTCCACCATATTATCAACGTGAATTGCTTCAAAAATTGCAGCGTTTAAGACAAGGAAAAATTTCAGAGAAGAATATTATCGAATTGCAAACCGGCTTGATTAGATGTGGTATTGTTGAGAGAATGAAGCTATGCTTGCACGCTCGGGTGGATTAAATAGAGAGATTCGACCATTCTAGACTATAAGGATTATAATAATATCACTCGCTTATTCCATCTTGCTTGTAAAGCTGAACGTGAAGTGCGTGATCGACTGTGCATTGGCGCAGACTAACTTTTCTCGCAGTCGACCTTCATCATGGACACCACGCATCATCTACTTCCACACGCTCGCTACACCGGCACCTCCGCTGGTGCCACCTCCACCACCGTGATACACGAAAAGCAGCACAACCACCACTATCTCGCCAAGAGCACACCGCCGACTCCACAGAGCTCTTCTTCTTCCATGGCGCCAACAGGCACACAAGTGATATTATTTGTCGTCATAAGGGAAGAGGACATTTTATGTAGAGAATGCAAATCTCAGCGTGTGATGATTGCTACCGAGGATGGTGGGTATGAGTCCGCTAGTGACTATGATGAGGAGACTTTGGCTCTTATTACACATGAGGAACACGGTGGAGATGATTCGATCATGAGACACAATACATGGTGATGAGCACATCAATACCATTGTTACACCCACAGCCCCTACTGTTACATATACGGACCAATTACTAGAGCTCACAAGACGCCAATTAAATTACCAGTACTTTCGCTTTTGGTAATGATTCTAATGTTCATGAGAATATGATGTCGCTTAAATTGGATACATTTGTTTTGCTTACAAATGAAGGGCCTAGCTTGGAGAAGGATGAACATTGGAGCAAGAACACGCATGGAGTTGATGGCATGCTAAGGGGATCAAGAACGGAGTTACCAAAGGATGATTTCAGGACTTTGAGGCCACCATAAGGAGTGCATGAAGCCTTGGACGAAATATACAAGATGCCACTTCATAATATTCGTCCATAGGCTACTCTAGGTGCTGGCGTCACCTTATTATTGGGCCAGGCCCATGTAATTTCGAAATACTTAAGTATAGGCTATTTTAGAGTCCGATGTGTGGGGAAACAAGAGTTAGGGTTGGTTTCGACCCCATCCTCAAGGGCCACGAAATTCTCCTTTTCCCCACATATACAGCCCTTAGGGCTGCTTAGACTTTGGGTTTTGTTTAGATTAAAAGTTCGCCATAGCTGCAACTTCAAGATACTTCGCTTGTGTTCAACGCACTGCATAAAGGCGCCGAGAACCCCACCTTGATCAATAAAGCTTTCATCTTATATTCGCAATATCTAGATTGCAATCTCAGCTTAGCTTGTTCTTCGCTTGTTCGCAGGAAATGCACTCGTGGTCGTTGATCGCGTTCGCGGGTCAATAACCTCTCGAGTTGGTTTAGCGACATAAGGCGCTGACGCCCTCGCACGTCAGAGTCGGATCGCCAAAGTCGACTTCCACCAAAGCGAAATCCACCATCTCATCGAAAAGATCGACACCTTTGCCTCTATCGTGGTGTTCTCCAATTGGCGCCGGTTGTTCCGTAGGTTGGAGGCACAAACTCGCCGCAAAGCTTTCTTCGCCTTGGGCCAACTCATGTCGTAGTATTCAAGGTGTGTGAAGCCACCATGCCAATGCGTAGTCGTGGAAGTTTCTTGTATGCACTTCACTTGATCTTCGGAAGGAACTTGATGTAGCTTGAGGTAGTCGCCCATCAAACGCCCCACTCGAGGTACTCGGTTCTGAGTCCCATAGAAAGGAATCTTGTGGTCGGTGTCGAGGTCGTAGTAGCTCGTGGAAGTCGCGACTTGAGCTTGGTGCTTCTCTTGAGCATAGTCTTGGGGTTATTGTTGGCTTAAGATGCCGATGTCCGTGAGGCTTAAGATGCCTTGAAGTCGCTACGATGATGCCAAAGGAGATGGTGAAGTCATTGAGCGGTTGTTGATGTAGAGCTCTTGACCTTCACGTTTGTTGGTGATGGTGTCGATGCCGATGTGATCTTGCCGGAGATGGTAGCTCGAAGACATGTGCTCTTGAGCGCTTTCTCAAGATGAGGAAGATCGCTTGTAGGACTTGATGAGGGCTTTGACCTCCTCCATTTTAGCTTGCATCTTGGCCGGAGTTGTTGTTCATGGCATCGAACTCGTAGTTGTTGGTGTAGACCAAGATGAAATGCCTTGCCTATCCATCACAAGACCTCGAGTAGAGGTGAGTAGGAAATGGGATAAACAATACCGAAGTTACCTTTTTCCCAATGTTGAGGATGTATTTCGCTTCACCCAATGTGAGATGAAAGAATAATGGAATTGGTACCGACTTGTTCACTCACACCTACAAGTAAAGGCTTATGGTAGAGCTCGTGAGGATAGTGGCACAAAAATTTGATGAAAATGTTAGCAAGAGTCAATAATGTTGAAAAAGATTCACAAATTCGCAAGTGAAACAAGTAGACCAATAGCAAATGGTACACGGAAACACACACACGGATAGATAAATGGGGTCGCAACCAAGGAATGAGCACAAATGTGGAGTCCACGGAAAACGCCGTGGTTGCACAACTCAAGAGAGACGCTTAGCACGATTGCTCAATAGGCGGATACGACACTTGTGCACAACCTATAGATGCTAAATGGATAAACTTCTATCCCAAGTATGCTATGTATGTATGGTTCCCAGTGGTTTATCTCAAGCATGATATCATATGATGTGGATTTTGGTATGGCTCTTATGTGCAATGGGGTATGATGCTATGGCACTTGCTCACGAGCTCTTTTGCTCTTTTTTGTTGCTTAAAAGCTTTTTTCTTTTTTTTCTATGGCTAATTTGCATAATGCATAAACTAAGATAGCAATTGTGTATATGCGGAACAAACTTGAGGCACAATGGATGATATGATACCAAGATGATATGGTATGTATGCAATGGATGGTGGATCACTAATGTGCACAAGTAACATTGCCGCAATACTCAAATGGCTAGTCTCGAGCAGGCAAGCAACGCAAAATGGGCTAGGGGTTAACAATGCAATTGCAAGGAATATACAAAGGTGTCGTTGAGGTTACCGCCTCTTGCGATGATGAGTGGCGTGTTCTTGTTGTAGATACCAAGAAGATGGAGACTCATTCCCTGGTAGCCGAAAGACCTTAGGAAACGGAAAACCGCAAACTCAAAATCTCAAATGACAAATGTCAAAATGGTGGTAGCGAAAGCGTGGTGGTGTTGCACTAAGCAATGCGGAAGTGGAATGATGGGCTATACACGAGTCGGAGTTGAAGTTGCCGCCCCTAAGTAGCCAAACACCTTAGGAGACACAAGACACAACTCAAAAAGCTCAAACAACAATTGGGTTGTTAAGGGTAAGTCGAAGTGTATGGTGGGAAGGTTATGAAGTGGTGGTGGTGGTGGTTGATGAGAAGCAACCGCCCCAAGTAGCCAAACACCTTAGGAGACTCAAGTCACTACCAAACAACCTCAAATGCTATGGGAACAAAATGGGTTAGGGTTATGAAGTCGGTGGAGGTAATGCTAATGATATGGTGGAGGGCCTAGGCAAAGATGCCAAAATTTCAGAAAATTTGATGGTGTCAAATGGTGTTGGTGGTATTTTTGTTGGATGGGGATGTCAATAGCTTCAAAACGAGCTAAAGAACGCCAAAATTAGAGTTCGGATGAATTAGTTATGGACAAAACAAAAATCAGCCAAGTCAGCTAGGTTAACCGACATCCGGAGGAGGTCCGGATGATCCGCTCGGTCCGGATGATCCGGGAGTACTTCCGGATGATCCGGTTCGCGTGCTGCCTGTTGGTGTGTGGGGTATCCGGACGTCCGGGGGCGCCAGCTGATCCGGCTTATCCGATGATCCGGAGAAGGTCCGATGATCTGGCAAGTCAAAGTGCTCGGATTTGCTCGTGGAGACGAATTTTTGGGCGGAAATGGATGATTTTCGGGGCAAAATTTGAGGGATTTCATGGATGGAAGGTGGGGAAACTTGGGGGAAAGCTAGATCCACTTGAAACCAAGCAAATCCATGGATCAAAATCAACAAAACATCATCAAAACCAACAAATCACAAAAAATTTGGGGCTATTTTGGTGGGGATTTTCGGATTTAGGCAAGAACACACAAAATCAAGCTAGAAAAGAGGGTAGGGGCTCCAAAAACATGATCAACGTGGCTCATGATACCATATGATGTAGGTGGAACCCTAATTCGCCGATCTTTCACGCTTGGAGGATCCTCAAGAACACGATGAACACGGGAAGAACGGAGAGAAATCACAAGGGGAAACACTCAAGAACAAGTCCAATCTCACATCCACTAGACAATCAAACACACAAGATCCACAAGGTACATGAACAACAAAGGGAAAGATACAAGGTAAGGTTCATCTCCAAGAGGAGGTCTTGATGATATCCTAGATGGATCTTCCCTAAAGAGGGGTCTTGAATCCGCAAGGGATCTTCTCCAGATGGAGGTCTTGGCCTCCAATGGAGTAGTGGCTCTCTCTCTCAAGAATAGAGGTAGGTAGGAGCAAAGCTCACTTAAGAATGAGCTATCACTTTGCTAACCCTAACTAGGAGGTGGGGAGGAGTTTATATAGTCTTAGCCACGAAGGGTGAGTGGGGAAGGGATACATGGGCTTTGGGTCTGATTCACAAGTAGCAAAGTGAGGGCCCTTGATGATCCGGATGGGGGTCCTGATGATCTCGTTGCCGTCCGGATGATCCGGGAGGTGACCCGGATGATCCGGCCGCAGAGGACCCTTCGTTGTCGCTTGACGATGGTCCGATGATCCGGGGCACCCGATGATCCGCCGAAGTCCGGATGATCCGGACGGCGGTCCGGACGTCTGCCTGCGCCTCGCAGCCGCCCGCCTTCTTCTCCTTTCCCGCTTTCTTCCACGCTTCTCGCGATGGTGTAGTCGCTCCATGGCGCTTTGCACTCTTCTGACATCCGTGAAGGTCCGGATAATACCTATGCATGCACACGTAAGGAGTGTCAAGTAGTATACCATCCTCGAGAGTGTCAAGTGAGCACGGTAAAGGAGAAGATTCACCTTGAGTATGTGAAGCAGATGTGGCACGGTCATTTGCCAAACGAATCTTTGACATGGTGATGTCCATAGGATGCCCGTGATCACCTCCTAAGAAGGAAGCATCATCCTTGCTCGCCACCTTGTCGCCGCCTCCAAAGCTTGGTCCTTGAAGGTCTCCTGAGTTGAACTCGTCACGCCTGCATTGAAAAAAGAGTCGAAGTAGACTCATGCATCATCAATGCCACAAAGAGGGATGGCGTGAAGTCGCACTTGGGAGCATCGCTTTGGAGCTGCTGGGCTTGGACATCTTGGTGGTACTAGCCTCATGCTTGTCGAGAGCTTGGTCGCCAAGTTTGCTTGAGGTGGAGAAGCCTTGGCCTTCATGAGTTCTTGTTCCGCCTTGAGAGCACCAATGTAGTAGTCGCCGATGGACTTGTAGTTCTCGAGGAAGATGGTTTTGGAGATGTCAGCAGTAATCCCATCATGAAGTGGAACTTCATCGAATGGGGTCGCCCACGCCGCCGTCAGAAGGCAATCATCATCTCCTTGAAGTACTTGTCGGCGGACTTGGATCCTTGGGTGGTGTTCTCCAATTGGCGCGAAGTTGTTCCGTAGGTTGGAGGCACAAACTCGCCGCAAAGCTTTTCGCCTTGGGCCAACTCATGTCATAGTACTCGGGTGTGAAGCCACCATGCCAATGCGTAGTCGTGGAAGTTTCTTGTATGACTTCACTTGATCTTCGAGGAACTTGATGTAGCTTGAGGTAGTCGCCCATCAAACGCCCCACTCGAGGTACTCGGTTCTTGAGTCCCATAGAAAGGAATCTTGTGGTCGGTGTCGAGGTCGAGTAGCTCGTGGAAGTCATGGACTTGAGCTTGGGTAGCTTCTCTTGAGTGTAGTCTTGAGGTTCTTGTTGGCGAAGATGCCATATGTCCGAGGCTAAGATGCTTTGAAGTCGCTATGAAGATGCCAAGGAGATGGTGAAGTCGCTGAGCGGTTGTTGGTGTTGAGCTCTTGACCTTCACGCTCATGTTGGTGATGGTGTCGATGCCGATGTGATCTTGCCGAGGTGGTAGCTCGAAGGATGTGCTCTTGAGCCGCCTTTCTCAAGATGAGGAAGATCGCTTGTAGGACTTGATGAGGGCCTTGATCTCTCCATGCGCTTGTCCATCTTGGCGCAGAAGTTGTTGTTCATGGCATCGAACTCGCCGCTGTTGTTGTAGACCGAAGATGAAATGCCTTGCCTATCCATCACAAGACCTCGAGTAGAGGAGTAGGAAATGAGAAAACAATACCAAGTCACCTTTTCCCAATGTTGAAGATGTATCTCTGCTTCACTCAATGTGAGATGAAAGAATAGTGGAATTGGTACCGACTTGTTCACTCACACCTACAAGTAAAGGCTTATGGTAGAGCTCGTGAGGATAGTGGCACAAAACTTGATGCAAAATGTTAGCAAGATTCAATAATGTTGAAAAGATTCACAAATTCGCAAGTTAAACAAGTAGACCAATAGCAATGGTACACGGAAACACACACACGGATAGATAAATGGGGTCGTGTAAACCAAGGAATGAGCACAAAATGTAGAGTCCACGAAAACGCCGTGTTGCACAACTCAAGAGAGACGCTAGCACGATTGCTCAATAGGCGGATACTTACACTTGTGCACAACCTATAGATGCTAAATGGATAAACTTCTATCCCAAGTATGCTATGTATGTATGGTTCCCGTGTGTTTTCTCAAGCATGATATCATATGATGTAGATTTTGGTATGGCCCTTATTTGCAATGAGGGTATGATGCTATGGCACTTGCTCACGAGCTCTTTGCTCTCTTTTGCTTAAAAGCCTTTTTCTTTTTTTTTCCTATGGCCAATTTGCACAATGCACAAACCAAGATAGCAATTGTGTATATTTGGGAACAAACTTGAGGCACAATGGATGATATGATACCAAGATGATATGGTATGTATGCAATGGATGGTGTAGACCACTAATGTGCACAAGTAACGCTGTTTGCAATACTCAAATGGCTAGTCTCGATAGGCAAGTAATGCAAATGGGCTAGGGGTTAACAATGCAATTGCAAGGAATATACAAAGGTGTCGCCGAGGTTACCGCCCTTGTGATGATAATGGCGGTGTTCTTGTGTAGATACCAAGATGACGGAGACTCGCCCCTAAGTAGTCAAACACCTTAGAAACGGAAAACCGCGAACTCAAAATCTCAAATGACAAATGTCAAATGGTGGTAGTGAAAGCGGTGGTGGTTTTGCACTAGGCAAATGCGAAGTGGAATGATGGGCTATACACGAGTCGGAGTTGAAGTTGTCGCCCTAAGCAGCCAAACACCTTAGGAGACACAAGCCACAACTCAAACAAAATTGGGTTGTTGGGGTTGAATTGTATGGTGGGCACGCCTATGTGAAGTGGTGGTGGTGGTTGATGAAGAAGCAATTGTCCCTAAGTAGCCAAACACCTTAGGAGACTCTAATCACAACTCAAACAACCACATATGCAATGGGGAAACAAAATGGGTTAGGTTATGGAAGTCGTGGTGTTAATGCGGATGATATGGTGGAGGGCCTAGGCAAACTTGCCAAATTTCAGAAAATATGATGGAGTCAAATGATGTTGGAGGTATTTTGTGGGATGGGGATGTCAAGAGCTTCAAACGAGCTAAAGAACGCCGAGAACGGACTCGATGAATTAGTTATGGCCAAAACAAAAACTGTCAAGTTGTCGGGCCAGGTTAACCGACATCCGGAGGAGGTCCGATGATCTGAAGTTCCGGATGATCCGGGAGGAAATCCGGATGATCCGGTTCGCTGCCGTTCTGCTTTCGTTATGTGAATCCGGACGTCCGGGGCGCCCACTGATCCGGCTTGGTCCGATGATCCGGAGAAGGTCCGATGATCCGCAAGTCAATTCGCCGATTTGTTTCGGGATGAATTTTTATGAAATAGATGATTTTGGGGCAAAATTTGGGGATTTATGGATGGAAGGTGGGGAAACTTGGGAGATGCTAGATCCACTTGAAACCAAGCAAATCCATGGATCAAAATCAACAAAACATCATCAAAACCAACAAATCACAAAAAAATTGGGGCTATTTAGGTGGGGATTTTTCGATTTAGGACGTAAATCAAGCAAAAGAAGGCTAGAAAACGGTGGAGGGACTCCAAAACGTGATCAACGGTGATGCGGAGCATCCTACGGACATCACCATGTCAAGAGCCCAGGCAAGTGACACGCATGACATCTACTTCACATACAAAAGGTGAATCATCTCCTTTACACGCACTCACTCGACACTCTCGAGGATGGTATACTACTTGACACTCCTTACGTGCATGCATAGGAATTGCCTTGAGCTTCACTGATGTCAAGGAGGAGTGCAAGCGCCAAGGAACGACTACACCATCCGCGAGGAAGCGTGGAAGAGGAGATGGAAGAAAGGAGAAGAAGATCGAGATGTCTTGATCATCCGGACGCCCACCGGATGATCCGGACCGAGCCCGGACGATCCGAACGACCTCCGGACGATCTCGCTAACGCACCAAGACTACAGAATCCCGCCGACGGCCGGATCATCAGATACCGCCTGATCATCCGAACCCCCGACACCCGGATCATCCGCCACCGTCCCGATCATCCTGACTTCGTCAAGACCTGCTGTGACTTGGGCCGGGCCCTGTACCCCTTCGCCTCACTTTACCCTTCGCCTTTGGGCTATAAATAGACCTCCTCCACCTCCTTTCTAGGGTTAGCAAAGTGATAGCTCATTCTTAGGTGAGCTTTGCTCCTACCTATTCTCTACTCTTGAGAGAGAGAGACCACTACTCCATTGGAGGCCAAGACCTCCATCTAGGAGAAGATCCCATGATATCATCAAGACCCCTTGTGGGAAGATCCATCTAGATATCATCAAGACCTCCTCTGGAGATGAACCTTACCTTGTATCTTTCCCTTTGTTGTTCATGTACCTTGTGATCTTGTGTGTTTGATTGTCTAGTGGATGTGTGATTTGACTTGTTCTTGGAGTGTTTCTTGTGATTTCTCCCCGCTTCTTCCCTGTTCATCGTGTTCTTCGAGGATCCCACTCCAAACGTGAAAGATCGATTTAATTAGGGTTCCACCTCACATCATTATGGTATCATGAGCCACGTTGATCACGCTTTTGGAGCCCCTACCTCTCTTTTTCTAGCTTGATTTTGTTGTTTTCGCCCCTAAACCGAAAATCCCCACCAAAAATAGCCCCAAATTTTTTTTGATTTGTTGGTTTTGATGATGTTTTGTTGATTTTGATCCATGGATTTGCTTGGTTTCAAGTGGATCTAGTTTTCCCCAAGTTTCCCCACCTCCCATCCACGAAATCCTCAATTTTGCCTCAAAATCATCGATTCTACCAAAAAATTCGCCCCTAGAGGAAATCCCGAGTAGTTTGACTTCGCCCGGATCATCCGGATTTCCCCGGATCATCCGACCTCACCTGATCAGGCTGGACGCCTTGGACGTCCGGATAAATCGTCACACCTAAAAATGTAATCAAGGCCAACGAACCCGGATCATCCGGATTTCTCCCGGATCATCCGGACCAAGCTCGATCATCCGGACCTCCTCCGATGTCCGTTAACCCTCAAACCGACTCGGCTGAAATCTTGTTTTGTCAGAATCTAATTCATCCGAACTCCGATTTTGACGCTTTAGCCTTTTTGAAGCTTTGACATCCCCTATCCCACAAAAAATACCACCAACATCATTTGACTCCATGATATTTTCTGAAATTTGGCAAGTTTGTTTAGGTTTCCACCATATTGATGAGGACATCAATACCATTGTTACACCCACAGCCCCTCGCCGCTATACATAATCGACCAATTACTAGAGCTCACAAGACGCCAACTAAATTACCTGTACTTTCGCTTTTTGGTAATGATTCTAATGTTCATGAGAATATGATGCGCTTAAAATGGATACATTTGTTTTGCTTACAAATGAAGGGCCTAGCTTGGAGAAGGATGAACATTGAGCAAGAACCCACATGGAGTTGATGGCATGCTAAGGGATCAAGAACGGAGTTACAAGTGATGATTTCAGGACTTTGAAGCCACCATAGAGAGTGCATGAAGCCTTGGACGAAATATACAAGATGCCACTTCATAATATTCGCCCATAGGCTATTCTAGGTGCACACACCTTATTATTGGGCCAGGCCCATGTAATTTCAAATACATTAGTATAGGCTATTTTTAGAGTCCGTATGTGGGGAAACAAGAGATAGGGTTAGTTTAGGACCCTCCACCAAGGGCCACGAAATTCACCCCCTCTTCCTCCATATATACAGCCCTTAGGGCACCGCTTAGACTTGGGTTTTGTTTAGATTAAAGTTCGGCATAGTCTGCAACTTCACAGATTTCGCTTGTGTTCAACGACTGCATAAAGGCCAACGTAAACCCACCTTGATCAATAAAGCTTTCATCTTATATTCGCAATATCCAGATTGCAATCTCAGCTTGCTTGTTCTTCGCTTGCTCGCAGGAAATAGACCGCGTGGTCGTTGATCGTGTTCCTGCTGCGGTCAATAACCTCGGAGTTGGTTTAGCGACAGCAGGCGCCGACGCCCCTCGCACGTCAGAGTCGGATCGCCAAAGTCGACTTCCACCAAGCTAAATCCACCATCTCATCGAAAGACGGGACACCTCTCGCCTATCAAGTGGTATCAGATTTCGTGTTGCTTCTGAGATTTTACAGCTTTTTCGTAGTTTAGATCGAGTCCGTTTTTCATACCCATACCCACTTAAAAGCCAAAAAATTAGGTTAGGTCATCATATCCAACCAACTGAGCCTTTGCATAATCTTTTTTCAGATTTGCGTTGTTGAATTTAAGCGCATCGCCGCGTGTCTAGTTGCCGGTCTTAGAGTCTAGTTTTTAGAGTTTCGAAGTTCGTCATAAGTTGTCACGCCGCACTGCTATCATCACCTCGCCATCTACCACACCACCACCGCTATCCGCCACCGCTCAACTGTATTCATATATCACCAATACCGCCGCATATATACCACCACCCGCCATATACCAGCACCATATATCCACCACCAATCCCAAGTTCCTTGCTTATTAGATTTTGTTTTCGGATCCATTCAGTTCCGATTCGTGTTCTTGTCTGAGAGGTTTGGATCTACACCTGTCATTCGTCATTCAGAAGAGGTTGGTTTCAAAAAAAAGAGTCCTGAAACCACTCCCGCTTAGGCCCAAAATTTTCCAAACGCACGGATAAAAAAATTTTCGCTATCCTATTTTTAGGTGTTTCTTGCCGTTTATTGAGCCGCCGTTAAGAGAAAGTTTGACCCGCTTCCGCTTTTTGGTCCGCAGCAACAAAAAAAAAAATTGTTTCTGTTCTTTGCGGCCTCCGCCGGGCTTTGACTCGGGAAGAGTTTTGAGACACTGCCATTATAGAGATTTTTCAAGAAAAAAAAAAAGAGAGCAGCAAAAAAAAATAGCAAAAAAAAAGAGCGAAAAAAAAAATTCAGAGTGTGTCTTCTCCTTGTTTACGTAGGGCTACCGTGATTTTGTTAGTGTTCTGGTCAGGCTGCTCTAGCACGGCTCCAGCTTCTAGACCAAAGACAAGATCGCCGTTGAGCGCTTATTCAACTTTGCATCTCTCCAATTGATTATTGTCGACTTTTGCTACCATATTATAAGCCTTCCAGTCCACATACATTCAACGTCGTATGCTGGACTCTCCCCGGTAATCGCTATATCCAAGCTTTGAGAGTTTTGACTACAACGCTTGCCGATCACCGGCCATTGCTGGGTAAGAACCGGTAAGAATTTGAGATTTGCTTGATTGAGTTGACTGTCTCACCACACCACCACCACCACTTCCTAGTAGTCCGAGGATCATATTCTTGTGTGTTTCTATTGCTGCTAACCATGGCAGTGATCATGTCGACGAGACTGACTGAGAGAACTCACTTAACAAAACAAATACATGATAAGTTTCAGCAAATGATGATTGGACAGTGCAAGATGTGGATAAACAGATTTGACGAGGCCATGGAGAAGATAGATGGCATTGAGAAGACGCTTGAAACAAAGCTTGATAGCAAGTTTGATGAATTGCTCGCTGCTTTTCCACAACCACCACCGCTGCACCTATCGCACCTCAAGAACGACCAACAACCACGCCTCTTCCGAATCAAGATGGGACGAGCTCAATGTGTTCCTCTTGAGCCAGACAAAATTCTGGTGCCGCCACACATCTGCTGGTGCTTCTTGGTTCTCATCGCTATCATAGCCGGTACCGAGGAGGATGATTATGTGGGATTATGAGGATGAGGTTGATCAACATCGTAACTACGCGCAACCACAAGCACCACAACCACCAGGTCGCCCACATGCAAATAATGGCAATGTTAGGGCCTCCTCAGTACGTAGATCATGACCATCTCCCTAAACTGAAATTGAATATTCCACCATTTGAGGGTAGATATGTTCCCGATATATATCTTACTTGGGAGTTAGAAACTGAACAACGATTTACATGTTTACAATATCCCGAGGAGAGACGTGTTCTTCATTGTTGTTGTGCTTTCACTAGCTTTGTATGTGTTTGGTGGTCTCAACATTGTAGATTATATCCTGTTCGTACTTATTTGGGCTGCTTTGAAAACTGCTATGCGTTTCTGGGTTCCACCATATTATCAACGTGAATTACTTCAAAATTGCAGCGCTTAAGACAAGGAAAAATTCTGTAGAAGAATATTATCGAATTGCAAACCGGCTTGATTAGATGTGGTATTGTTGAGGAGAATGAAGCTATGCTTGCACGCTTCGGGTGGATTAAATAGAGAGATTCAGACCATTCTAGACTATAAGGATTATAATAATATCACTCGTTTATTCCATCTTGCTTGTAAAGTTGAACGTGAAGTGCGTGTGATCGACGTGCACATGCGCCAGACTAACTTTTCTCGCAGGGTCGACTTTCATCATGGACACCACGCGCATCATCTACTTCCACTGCACCATCACCTCCTTCAGGTGCCACCTCCAACCGTGATACAAGAAAGCAGGCACAAAACCACCACTATTCGCCAAGAGCACACTGGCCGGGCCGACAAGTAGCTCTTTCTTCCATGGCGCCAACAGGCACACAAGTGATATTATTTGTCGTCATTGTAAGGGAAGAGGACATTTTACAGAGAATGCAAATCTCAGCTGGTGATGATTACTAATGAGGATGGTGGGTAGAGAGTCCGCTAGTGACTATGATGAGGAGATTTTGGCTCTTATTACACATGAGGAACACGTGGAGATGATTCTGATCATGAGACACAATACATATCAATCAAGATGCTCACAGTATGAATGTTTAGTTTCTCAACGTGTTTTGAGTGTGCGTGTTACACAGCTCGAGCAAAATCAGAGGCATAATTTGTTCCATACAAAGGAGTTGTGAAGGAACGCTTCTATTCGCAAGGTCATCATAGATGGAGGAGCTGCAACAACTTGGCTAGTCATGGAGATGGTGGAGAAGTTATATCTCACCACAAGACCACATCCACATCCTTACTACATCCAATGGTTCAACAACAACGGCAAGGTTAAGGTAACACGTACTGCTCTCAGGGTGCATTTTAGTATCTCTACATATGCCGATTATGTTGATTGTGATGTGGTACCTATGCAAGCATGTTCCTTATTACTTGGCAGACCATGGCAATTTGATAAAATTGTGTACACCATGGTAGAAACAATCAAGATACTCTTGTTCATAAGGATAAAAATATTACTTTGCTTCCTATGACTCCCGAGTCCATTTTGAAAGATGATGATAATAGAGCTAATAAAGCAAAACAGAGAAAAATAAGAGTGAAAATCAGATTGTGGTAAAAGAATTTGAGCAACACATGAAGCCTAATAATAAACCATCTAGTGTTGCTTCGAAATTAAATTGAAAAGTGCATGTTTACTTGCCACCAAATCTGATATTGATGAGCTAGATTTTAGCAAATCTGTTTGCTATGCTTTGTGTGCAAAGAGGCATTATTTTCATTCGAGGACGCAGCCTTCCTTTGCCCCCTCGTCACACTAACATTTTGCAGAGTTCACCGACGCCTTCCACAAGACGCGCACCCGGATTACCACCTATTCGAGGGATTGAGCATCAAATTGACTTAATTCCTGTGCATCATTACCCAACCGCGCACCATACCGCATCAATCCAGAGGAGACGTAGGAGATTATGCGCTGGGTAAGTGAGCTGCTCGACAAAGGTTATATACGCTAATCCCTTAGTCCTTGTGTTGCCCTATTATTCTAGTGCCGAAAAAGGATGGTACGTCACGATATGTAAAGGATTGTAGAGGCATCAATAATATTACTATTCGTTATCGCCACCCTATTCCTAGGCTTGATGATATGCTTGATGAATTGAGTGGTTTCTACAATATTCTCCAAAGTTGATTTATGAGTGGATACCATCAAATTCGTATGAAATTGGGAGATGAATGGAAAACAGCATTTAAAACTAAGTTTGGATTATATGAGTGGTTAGTCATGCCTTTTGGGTTAACTAATGCACCTAGTAATTTTCATGAGATTAATGAACAAGTTTTACGTGCTTTCATTGACGATTTGTGGTAGTTTATTTTGATGATATATTGATTTATAGCAAATCTTTGGAAGAACATTTGGAACATTTACGGTTGTTTTTAATGCTCTACGTGATGCACGCTTGTTTGGTAACCTTGGGAAGTGCACCTTTTGCACCAATCGTAGTATCTTTTCTTGGCTATGTTGTTACTCCATTGTGGAATTGAAGTTGATAAAGCCAAGATTGAAGTTATTGAGAGTTGCCGCAGCCCAAAACGGTCACACAAGTGAGGAGTTTCCTTGGCCTCGCTGGTTTATATAGGCTGAGAGATTTCAAAGACCATTGCTGCACCTCTCAATGAGCTTACAAAGAAGGATGTGCCTTTGTTTGGGGTAACGCATGTGAAGAAGCTTCCTTCACAGTATTGAAAGTTAAGTTGACACATGCTCTTTACTCCAACTTCCTGATTTTAATAAGACTTTTGAGCTTGAATGTGATGCTAGTGGAATTGGATTAGAGGTGTGTTATTACAAGATGGCAAACCTGTTGCATACTTTTCTCGAAAATTGAGGGCCTAGTCTGAATTATTCTACTTATGATAAAGAATTATATGCTCTTGTTCGACTTTAGAAACATGGCAACATTATTTATGGCCCAAAGAATTTGTTATACATTCTGATCATGAATCTTTGAAACATATTAAAAGTCAAGCTTAAACTGAATCGTAGACATGCTAAATGGGTTGAATTCATTGAGACTTTCCTTATGTCATTAAACACAAGAAGGGTAAAGAAAATGTTATTGTTGATGCGTATTGTCTCGTCGCTATACTATGCTTTCACAACTTGACTTCAAAATATTTGGTTTGGAGACCATCAAAGATCAATATGTGCATGATGCTGATTTTAAAGATGTATTGCGTAATTGTAAAGAAGGAAGAACATGGAACAAGTTTGTCGTTAATGATGGATTTGTGTTCGCTTAACAAGCTATGCATTCCAGCTAGCCCGCTTCGCCTTTTTTGTTGTTGCAGTGAGGCGATGGAGGAGGACTAATGGGACACTTTTACGTGAAGAAGACTGAGGACATACTTGCTACATATTTTTGGCCAAAGATGAGACGGATGTCGATGCGCTTTATTGCTCACCTGCGACTACATGTCAAAAAGCCAAGTCACGACTCAATCCTCATGGTTTATATATGCCTTTGCCTCGTACTTCTAGTGTTCCTTGGGAGGATATATCTATGGACTTTGTTTTAGGTTTACCCAGAACAAAGAAGGAGAGATGGCATATATGTTGTCGTGGATAGATTCTCAAAATGGCACACTTTATACCATGTCATAAAATGATGATGATGCCAATGTTGTCTGATTTGTTCTTTCGTGAAATTATTCATTGGCATGGTGTGCCAAATACTATTGTTTTAGATCGTGATACTAAATTTCTTAGCCACTTTTGGAGATGTTTATGGCCAAGTTGGGGACTAAACCGCTTTTAGTACTACTTGTCACCCCAAACCGATGGACAAACCAAGTAGTCAATAGAACATTGTCTACTATGCTTAGGGCTGTTCTAAAGAAAATAAGAAAATGTGGGAGGAATGTTTGTTTCATATTGAATTTGCTTATAATCGCTCATTGCATTCTACTACTAAGATGTGCCCTTTGAAGTTGTGTATGGTTTCCTACCGTGCACCTATTGATTTGTTGCTTCTTCCATCTTCGGAGAAGGTTAATTTTGATGCTAAAGAACGTGCTGAATTGATTTTAAAATGCATGAGTTAACTAAGGAAAACATTGAGCGTATGAATGCTAAATATAAACTTGCCGGAGATAAGGGTAGAAAATATGTTGTGTTTGCACTGAGATCTTGTTTGGTTACATTTATGTAAGGATAGATTTCCTGATTTATGCAAATCAAAGCTAATGCCACGTGTCGTCAGTCCCTTTAAAGTGTTGGAGAAAGTAAATGATAATGCATATAAACTTGAGCTGCCTGCGCAGATTGGGGTTAGTCCCACTTTTAACATTGCAGATTTGAAGCCATATTTGGGTGAGGAAGATGAGTCACGTCGAGGACGATTTCATTTCAAGAAGGGAGGATGATGAGGACATCAATACCATTGTTACACCCACAGCCCCTCACTGCTATACAAATCCGACTAATTACTAGAGTCACAAAGACGCCAATTAAATTACCAGTACTTTCTTTTTGGTAATGATTCTAATGTTCATGAGAATATGATGTCGCTTAAATTGGATACATTTGTTTTGCTTACAAATGAAGGCCTAGCTTGGAGAAGGATGAACATTGGAGCAACTCACATGGAGTTGATGGCATGTAAGGGGATCAAGAACGGAGTTACAAGTGATGATTTCTGTGACTCTCAAGCCACCATAAGGAGTGCATGAAGCCTTGGACTAAATATACAAGATGCCACTTAATAATATCCTGTTCATAGGCTATTCTAGGTGCTGGGCACACCTTATTATTGGGCCAGGCCCATGTAATTTGGAAATACATTAGTATAGGCTATTTTAGAGTCCAGATGTGTGGGGAACAAGAGATAGGTTAGTTTCGGACCCTCCACCAAGGGCCACGAAATTCACCCCTCTTCCTCCATATATACATCCCTTAGGGCACTGCTTAGACTTGGTTTTGTTTAGATTTAAGTTCAAGAAGGCAACTCATGATTGCTTGTGTTCAACGACTGCATAAAGGCCACAGTAACCCCACCTTGATCAATAAAGCTTTCATCTTATATTCGCAATATCCAGATTGTAATCTCAGCTTGCTTGTTCTTCGTTTGCTCGGAAATAGACCGTGGTCGTTGATCGTTCGCGGGTCAATAACCTCCTGGAGTTGGTTTAGCGACAGTTAAGGCGCGACGTCCTCGCAGACGTCAGGATCGCCAAAGTCGACTTCCACCAAAGTTAAATCCACCATCTCATCGAAAGACTCGGACACCTTCTATTTATATCATCCGACTCGCCACCCATTTCCAAGAACCTAACCCATTATGTTCCCCAGCACAGATATGTGGTTGTTTGAGTTAGGATGAGTCTCCGGTAAGCCATGCATTTAGGGACAATTGTTTTTCATCAACCACCAACATCGCTTACACGCGTGCCCACCATACATTCTCCCACCCCTCAATTTAACCCGCAATTTTTGCTTGAGTTGTGGCTTAGGTCTCCTAAGCAGTTTGCCATTTAGGGACGGTATAAACTTCAACTCGAATTTCAGGTATTGGCCGCCCATCATTCAATTTCCGCATCGCTTTCGTGCAAGCACTCACCACCACCGCTCCGCTACTACCATTTGCCATTTGTCATTTGAGATTTTGAGTTCGCGCATTTCCGCTTCCTACGGTGTTTTGGTTAATTAGGACGAGTCTCTCACCTTCTCTTGGTATCTGCTACCAAGAACACCGCCACTCATCACTCGCAAAGCGATCTGTGAACTCCTACCGGCTAATCTTTGTGGTTATTCAACCACCTTGTACTTTCATTGTTAACCCCAGATTATTTCAAGCCACTTACCTATCGAGACTAGCCATTTGAGGCTGGCCTGCACCATTTTCTCTAGCACATTAGTGATCCACCACATTCCATTGCATACATACCATTTCATTTGGTATTTTAATTTGAAGTTTGCCCGGTTTTCCGCTTCCTTGGTTTTTGCAATTGGGACGAGGCCCATTTTGGGAAATTTAACAAAAAGAACAAAGAACTCATAGCAAAGGCCTGTAAACCCATTGTAATTTGTATAAAATTCACCTTGAATTTCATTGTTAAAACCCCAACCATTTAATACTTACCTATTGGGATAGAATTTATATTTCCGAACTTATTTGTGCAAAGGTGATCCCCATTCCAATTGGCTACTCCTTCTTATTGGTTCAACACCATTTTGTGGCCTCAATTTTTGTTTCCCTGCCAGAATCCCCAATTTTCTATCCTTGGTTTGGCATTTTACAAAGAGGCCAAAAAGGAAAAAAGCTTTCAAAAAGGACAAAGGAACCTACCAAGTCCATAAGCCTTTACCTTATATGGTAAAAGTCCTACCAAAATTCTTTCATTTCATTATGATAAATCATTCCTTTGGGAAAAAACTTGGAACCATTTCCTACCATAGAATCTTTGATAGGAAGGTTTACCTTTCGGTCTAAAAATTTGACAAGTTCGATGCCATTGAACAAAACTAACGCCTCCTTTGGGAGTTGTGCAACCAGTTGTTTTCCCTTGGACTCCACATTTTGGCTCCACCCGCAACACCCCATTTACCAACCGTGGGTGGTTTCCGCCACCATTCCTTGGCATTTGGTTTACTTGGTTTCCTTTAAAATTTGGAATCTTTTCCCAACAAGAACCTCAAGACTACACTCAAGAGAAGCTACCCAAGCTCAAGTCCCGACTTCCACGAGCACTACGACCAAACACCACATGATTCCTTTCTATGGGACTCAAGAACCCGAGGAGTACCCGGGGAGGCTTGATGGACATACCCGCACATCAAGTTCGCCCCAAGATCAAGTGAAGTGCCCACAAGAAACTTCCACGACCACGCATTGGCATGGTGGTTTCACACCTTCGGAGAGCACGGATGAGTTGGCCCAAGACAAGAGAGCTTTTAAAGAGTTTGTGCCTCCAACCAACGGAACAACTTCGACACCAATTGAAACACCCCAATCCAAGTCCATCGACAAGTATTCAAGGAGATGATGATTTTTGCGAGCCCAGGATTTAATTATTTCGATGAAGTTCCACCATGATGGGATTGACAACGAATCTCCAAACCATCTTCCTTTAGAACTACAAGTCCATCGACGACACTACATTGGTGTCTGGAACAAGAACTCATAAGGCCAAGGCTTCCCACCCCAAGCAAATTCGGCATCCTCCACAAGCAGAAATAACGATGAGGACATCAATACCATTGTTACACCCACGCCCGCCGCTATACTCCGACCAATTACTAGAGTCAAGACGCCAACTAAATTACCTGTACTTTGCTTGGTAATGATTCTAATGTTCATGAGAATATGATGCCCTTAAATTGGATACATTTGTTTTGCTTACAAATGAAGGGCCTAGCTTGGAGAAGGATGAACATTGGAGCAAGAACAAGCATGGAGATGATGGATGCAAGGGGACAAGAATGGAGTTAAAGGATGATTTGGACTTTGAAGCCACCATAATGAGTATGAAGCCTTGGACGAAATATACAAGATGCCACTTCAAAATTTGTCCGAGGCTATTCTAGGTGTTCATTATTATTGGGCCAGCCCATGTAATTTGAAATACATTAGTATAATTTTTTAGAGTCCGGGTGGGGAACAAGAGATAGGGTTTTTACCCCTCCACCAAGGGCCACGAAATTCTCCCCCTCCATATATACAGCCCTTAGGGCACCCAGACTTTGGGTTTTGTTTAGATCAAAAGTTTATCAAATTCGATACTTCCTTGTGTTCAACACCAAAATGCATAACCCCCCTTTGATTAATAAAGCCATCTTATATTCGAATATCCAATTGCAATTTCCCTTGCTTGTTTTCATTGCTCGCAGAAATAGACCCGTGGTCGTTGATCGTTCTGGGGGTCAATAACTCGAGTTGGTTTAGCAATTTATATTGACGCCCTCGACGCGAGTCGGATCCAAAGTCGATTTCCACCAAAGGAAATCCACCATCTCATCAAAGAGGACACTTTTGCCTCTATCAAGTGGTATCGATTTGTGTCGCTTTGAGATTTTACAGTTTTTTAGTTTAGATCGAGTCGCTTCATACCTCAAACCCACAAAAGCCAAAAATTAGGTTAGGTCATCATATCCAACCAATTCAGCCTTTGTAATCTTTTTCAGAATTTGTTGTTCAATTTTGGGTTGTATCCATGTCTAGTTGCTGGTCTTAGAGTCTAGTCTTTTAGAGTTTCGAGTTCGTCATAAGTTGTCACGCCGCAGCCGTTATCATTTTCCCACTACCACCATTCCGCCACCGTCAACCGATCCATATACCACCACCGCTGCCATATACCACCAACCAGTTCCTTGCATATTAGATTTGTTTTCGGATCCATCTAATTTCCGATTCGGTTTCCTTGTCGGTAGGTTTCGATTCCAGAACCCTT
>JAHHZJ010003804.1:0-62612 GCA_021437245.1 Aegilops speltoides | reverse complement strand
CTTGCCCTTGAAGCAAAGTACTACTACGCATGCTCCTAGGGGAAGGGTTGGTAGGAGTTAACCATCGCAATCCCGACCTCCACTCATAAGGAGGCAATCAAAAGAGCACCTCATGCAACAAATTTGTCACACAACTTTTACCATATGTGCATGCTACAGGACTTGCCAACTTCCACAAAAGTATTTCTCAATTTCATAATTACCCACTAGCATGACTCTAACATTACTACCTCTATATCTCAAAACAATTATCAAGCACCAAATTGATCATAGCATCCAATTCACTTCCTATGATAGTTTTTATTATACCCAACTTGGACACCAAACTCAACAAGAACTCGTGAGATGGGTTAGTATAAACCAATGCAAAACCTTATCATTTTCTACTATAATAAATCACTAAAATTATTATTCAACATTGCATACTAAATGCCTCTGCATATTTAATACTCATATCCTCAAATAGAATCATTAAACAAACAAACATATGCAAACATAACAGCAATCTGTCAAAACAGTACATTCTATAAAGAATGCAAGATTCATCATACTTACCTAACTACAAAAATTATGAAATAAAACTCCCACTGTAGTAAATTTATCATAGCTCTTTATGCAAAAAGTTTCAACATTATATCATTCTCTGAATTTTCTAGGGAATTTCTGCAACAGCGGTAAACTTTCTGTTTTCAAACAGCAACATGTATACTAGCAAAATAAGAATGGTAAAGGCTATCCTTGACTTTTTATTAAAAATAAAGATGCAAAAAATTATTCTAAATAATAGAAAGCAAATACTAACAAAATAAAATGACGCTCCAAGCAAAACACATATCATGTGGTGAATAAAAATATAGCTCCAAGTAAAGTTACCGATGAACGAAGACGAAAGAGGGGATGCCATCCGGGGCATCCCCAAGCTTAGGCTTTTGGCTATTCTTGAATATTACCTTGGGGTGCCTTGGGCATCCCCAAGCTTAGGATCTTGCCACTCCTTATTCCATAGTCCATCGAATCTTTACCCAAAACTTGAAAACTCCACAACACAAAACACAACAGAAAACTCGTAAGCTCCGTTTGTATAAGAAAATAGAACCACCACTTAGGTACTGTAATGAATTCATTCTAAATTCATATTTGTGTAATATATAATGTATTCCAACTTATCTATTGTTCATACCCTCCTATACTACTCATAGATTCATCAAAATAAGCAAACAACACATAGAAAACAGAATCTGTCAAAAACAGAACAGCCTCTAGTAATCTGTATCAAATGTATACTTATGGAACACCAAAAATTCTACAAATTTAGGAAGTCCTAAGAAATTCGTGTACCAATCCATAGCAAAGAGAATCAGATAAGAATCACGTTTCTGTGAAATAAAAAACTAAATTACTGGGTGCAAAAGTTTCTGATTTTCAAGGTCTTACTTGGCACTTTATTGAAACAAAAGCTATAAAACATGATTATTACAGTAGCATAATCATGTGGACACACAAAAACATGTAAGGATAAATATTGGGTTGTCTCCCAACAAGCGCTTTTCTTTAATGCCTTTCTAGCTAGGCATGATGATGACAATGATGCTCACATAAAAGATAAGAATTGAAACATAACGGGAGCATCATGAAGCATATGACTAGCACATTTAAGCCTAACCAACTTCCTATGAATAGATATTTTGTGAGCAAACAACTTAAGGGAACAATAATCAACTATCATAGGAAGGCTAAACAAGCATAACTTCAAAATTTTAAGCACATAGAGATAAAACTTGATATTATTGCAATTCCTACGAGCATATGTTCCTCCCTCATAATAATTTTTAGTAGCATCATGAATGAATTCAACAATATAACCAGCACCTAAAGCATTCTTTTCATGATCTACAAGCATAGAAAATTTACTACTCTCCACATAAGCAAATTTCTTCTCATGAATAATAGTGGGAGCAAACTCAACAAAATAATTATCATGTGAGGCATAATCCAATTGAAAACTAAAATATTGATGAAAAGTTTCATGGTTATTTTTATTCTTAATAGCATACAAGTCATCACAATAATCATCATAGATAGCAACTTTGTTCTCATAATCAATTGGAACCTCTTCCGAAATAGTGGAATAATCACTAAATAAAGTTGACACTCTTCCAAATCCACTTTCATAAATATAATCATCATAAATAGGAGGCATGCTTTCATCATAATAAATATTCTCATCAAAACTTGGGGGACTAAACATATCATCTTCATAAAACATAGCTTCCCCAAGCTTGTGGCTTTGCATATCATTAGCATCATGGATATTCAAGGAATTCATACTAACAACATTGCAATCATGCTCATCATACAAAGATCTAGTACCAAACATTCTAATGCATTCTTCTTCTAGCAATTGAGCACAATTTTCCTTTCCATCATTCTCACGAAAGATATTAAAAAGACGAAGCATATGAGACAAACACAAATCCAATTTTTGTAGTTTTTCTTTTATAAACTAAACTTGTGATAAAACAAGAAACTAAAAGACTCGATTGCAAGATCTAAAGATATACCTTCAAGCACTCACCTCCCTGGCAACGGCGCCAGAAAAGAGCTTAGTTGACGGGGTGTGAGTGCCGCTTACCTAGCCTCCCCGGCAACGGCGCCAGAAAAGAGCTTGACGTCTACTACGCAACTTTCTTCTTGTAGACGTTGTTGGGCCTGCAAGTGCACATGTTTGTAGGACAGTAGCAAATTTCCCTCAAGTGGATGACCTAAGGTTTATCAATCCGTGGGAGGCGTAGGATGAAGATGGTCTCTCTCAAACAACCCTGGAACCAAATAACAAAGAGTCTCTTGTGTCCCCAACAGACCCAATACAATGGTAAATTGTATAGGTGCACTTGTTCGGCGAAGAGATGGTGATACAAGTGCAATATGGATGGTAGATATAGGTTTTTATAATCTAAAAATATAAAAACAGCATGGTAACTAATGATAAAAGTGAGCGTAAATGGTATTGCAATGGTAGGAAACAAGGCCTAGGGTTCATAATTTCACTAGTGCAAGTTCTCTCAACGATAATAAGATAGATAGATCATATAACCCTCAACATGCAACAAAGAGTCACTCCAAAGCCACTAATAGCGGAAAACAAACGAAGAGATTATGGTAGGGTATGAAACCACCTCAAAGTTATTCTTTCGGATCAATCTATTCAAGAGTTCGTACTAGAATAACACTTTAAGACACAAATCAACCAAAACCCTAATGTCACCTAGATACACCATTACACCTCAAGTATCCATGGGCATGATCATACGATATGCATCACACAATCTCAGATTCATCTATTCAACCAACACAAAGTGCTTCAAAGAGTGCCCCAAAGTTTCTACCGAAGAGTCAAGACGAAACCGTGTGCTAACCCCTATGCATAGGTTCATGGGCGGAACCCGCAAGTTGATCACCAAAACATACATCAAGTGGATCACGTGATATCCCATTGTCACCACAGATAAGCACGGCAAGACATACATCAAGTGTTCTCAAATCATTAAAGACTCAATCCGACAAGATAACTTCAAAGGGAAAACTCAATTCATCACAAGAAAGTAGAGGGGGGAGAAACATCATAAGATCCAACTATAATAGCAAAGCTCACGATACATCAAGATCGTGCCATAGAGAGAACACGAGAGAGAGAGAGATCAAACACATAGCTACTGGTACATACCCTCAGCCCCGAGGGTGAACTACTCCCTCCTCGTCATCGATAGCACCGGGATGATGAAGATGGCCACCGCTGATGGGTTCCCCTTCCGGCATGGTGCCGGAACGGGCTCCCGAGAGGTTTTTGGTGGCTACAGAGGCTTGCGGCGGCGGAACTCCCGATCTATCTTCATCTTTAATGGTTTTAGGTTACGTAGGCTTATATAGGTGAAAGAAGTCGGTCGGGCGAGCCTCGAGGGGCCCACGAGAGGGTAGGGCACGCCCAGGGGGTGGGCACGCCCCTATCTTGTGGCTTCCTTGATGCTCCCCTAGCTTGCACTCCAAGTCTCCTTGGTCACGTTCGTTCCAAAAATCACGCTGCCGAAGGTTTCATTCCGTTTGGACTCCGTTTGATATTCCTTTTCTTCGAAATACTGAAACAGGTAATAAAACAATATGGGCTGGGCCTCCGATTAATAGGTTAGTCCCAAAAGTAATATAAAAGTGTATAATAAAGCCCATAAACATCCAAACAGGGTAATATAATAGCATGGAACAATCAAAAATTATAGATACGTTGGAGACATATCAATCGGCCGTGTTATTTTTCGGCGGAATGGGCTCTATAGCCTCGTCGTTGAATTTGGGCAGCAGCTTGCGCTTTGGGTAGCTCTTTGCGTGGCAATCGCCACCGTATTTTTCGTCTGTGTCGAGCACTTTGTTCCATCTGCGGTTGAGCGTATCCTGCGCGGCCTTAAGCCTTTGCTTCCGCTTCTTCAAGTTCCTCGCGGTGGCGATAAGCCTTTTGTGGAGGTTCTCTTGTTCCAAGTGCTTTTCCGGGATGATGAATGCATCATCGTCCGGACAGTTCTCCTCTCCGGAGATAGGTTAATGAGTTTTACCCTCGGCATCGCTGCGATCGGACAATGGCCTCGGACTATGTTCACCGTCCCCTGGCTCATCCAGCTCCATCGTTGGGTTCATGGGGTCGTCGTTGCCTTTAGAGTCGTCCGGGGCATTATTTGTGCGGTTATTGCTATTTTTGCTATGGCGAGATTTATAGTGGCGCCGACGTCAGCGCTTTAGTTGCTTCTCAAGAGGGTTATCCTCCATTGCATCCTTCCATTCTTCGCCATTGTTTAATTTGGGTGTGTCCACCATGTATATATAATATGACGAGGTGGCCGTCCAGCGCCCTGTGGGCGGTGGTTCCTGTTCTTCTCCTGCATCGTCGTCCATACCGTTGATGTCTTTGGAGTCAAAATCAAGCATGTTGGTTAAGTCATCAACAGTGGCTATTAAGTGGGTGGTGGGTGGGTCACGAATTTCTTCGTCGTCCGCTTCCCACTCAAGCCGGACATAGTTCGGCCAAGAGTCTCCTGACAGGGAGATAGATTTCAGTGAATTTAGCACGTCACCCAAGGGTGAGTGCTGAAATATATCCGCGGAGGTAAACTCCATGATCGGTGCCCAATCAGGCTCGATGAGCATGGATGCGTGCGGTTCGGAGCCTGCGGCCGGAGACGAGTCCGGGCGTCCGATGACATAGGCCTCATTGGAGGCGAAGTCTATGTTGGGCTCTATCGCCGTTGAGTGTGCGGCCTCCGTGGCGGGGTTCATCCACCCGTCCTCGGATGGCATGATCTGCTCCAGATTAAGAGCCGGGGCAACCGCAGGTGTGATCTCCCGAACATCGTCTGATGGCAGATCTAAGTCATGCTCATCGTGACTGTTCGGCGCACCTGTCATGGGCTCGAATCCGTCGAAGATCAAGTCTCCGCAGATGTCGGTGGTGTAGTTCAGGCTTCCAAACCTGACTTGACGGCCAGGGGCATAGCTATCGATCTGCTCCAGATGGCCAGGCGAGTTGGCCGCAGTGCGAAGCCGCCGAATACGAAGATCTGTCCGGGGAGGAAAGCCTCACCCTGGATTGCATCATTGTAGATGATTGAATGATCCATCAAGCCTTACCGTGATGACACAGTGGAACTCTCAATGAAAGCACCAATGTCGGTGTCAAAACCGGCGGATCTCAGGCAGGGGGTCCCAAACTATGCGTCTAAGGCTAATGGTAAAAGGAGGCGGGGGACACAATGTTTACCCAGGTTCGGGCCCTCTCGATGGAGGTAATACCCTACTTTCTGCTTGATTGATCTTGATGATATGAGTATTACAAGAGTTGATCTACCACGAGATCGTAGAGGCTAAACCCTATAAGTCTAGCCTATGATTGTTGTTGTCCTACGAACTAAACCCTCCAGTTTATATAGACACCGGAGGGGGCTAGGGTTACACAGAGTCGGTTATAGAGAAGGAGATCTATATATCCGATTCGCCAAGCTTGCCTTCCACGCAAAGGAGAGTCCCACCCGGACACGGGACGAAGTCTTCAATCTTGTATCTTCATAGTCCAACAGTCCGGCACAAGTACATAGTCTGGCTGTCCGAGGACCCCCTAATCCAGGACTCCCTCAGCCACCATGATGAGGAGGGAGTAGTCCACCCTCGGGGTTGAGGGTTTGTACCAGTAGCTATGTGTTTAATCTCTTGCTCTCTCGTGTTCTTGATATGGCACGATCTTGATGTATCGCGGGCTTTGCTAATATAGTTGGACCATATGGTGTTTTCCCCTCTCTATCTTGTTGTGATGAATTGAGTTTTCCCTTTGAGATTTCATTTTATTGGATTGAATACTTTTACGGATTTGAGATCACTTGATATACGTCTTGCATATGAATACCCGTGGTGACAATGGGGTATTATTTCGATTCACTTGATATATGTTTTGGCACTCAACTCGTGGATACCCGAGGTGACATTGGGGTAATCTACGCATAGGGGTTGATGCACGTTCTTGTCTTTGTTTCTCTGGTAGAAATCTTGGGGCACTCTTTGAGGTTCTTTGTGTTGGATTGAGTACTATGAATCTGAATTTGATTTGGTGTCATTTTAGTACGAACTCTTGATAGATCGATCGGAAAGAATAACTTGGTATTATTTTAGTACGAACTCTTGATAGATCGGTCGGAAAGAATAACTTGGTGTTATTTCAGTACGAACTCTTTGGTAGATCGATTAGAAAGAATAGCTACAAACAATTTATTCTTATGTTCTCCGCTAGATAAGAACTGTGGAGTGATTCTTCTTTGCACGTTGGGGGATGGTTATGTGATCCAATTATGTTATCATTGTTGAGAGATTGCAGTAGCGAAAGTACGGACCCTAGGCCTCATTTTCAAGCATTGCAATACCGTTTGTGCTCACTTTTGTTACTTGCTACCTTGCTGTCTTTTATTGTTACTATTACAAAAACCAATATCTACTATCATTACTACACTTTTATTACCATCTCTTCATCGAACTAGTGCACCTATACAAATTACCATTGTATTTGGTGTGTTGGGGACACAAGAGACTCTTTGTTATTTGGTTGCAGGGTTGTTTGAGAGAGACTAGGCAAGGGTCACCGACAGTGTCAACGAGGGAAAGAGGGGTAAAATGTAAAAGAGGTGGTAGTTGGAACAAGGGAACAAAGGCAGCTCAAATTAGCGAACAAAGGATTCTACCTACTTTTGACAGAGGGGACAAGAGCATTAATGCCGTCGCCGTCGACCCCAAAAGCTCCCGCCTTGCGTCTCCGCTTGCCACGGTGATGGAGCCACCACCGTGGAGTGCCACCGCACCCTCATGCAGCACACCACCCGCCACGCTGCTCGGAGAGGGCTTGAGGCGACGCTGCATGCGGATGAGCTGGAGTCGCGCACACAACAGCGCTCTCCCGCAAACACCTTGCCGGGTCTTGATCTTGCCGGGCCCGGAGCTTGTCGGGCTTGTAACTTGTCGCCCTCGGCCTCGCCGAGACGCGTGATAAGCGCCGAGGCGTGTCTTCTGTGATGTAGTCTTCTAATCTCCCCGGCGAGCTCCTTCGCCAGGGCTTGCATGGGTGACGTAATCTTGAGCTCGAGCGGCCTTCCCGCAAGCTCCTCTTGCCGGGCCTTGAGCTTCGCTTGTACACTTTGTTCTTGAATGGCTTGGTATGGAGCGGGAAGGGCCTCCGCAAGCATTTGGTGGACCCAGTGCAGGGAGCTGCGATCGCCGGCACAAGTTGGGGTACCGAGGTACCCCTACCTTAGTACACCGACAGAGCCCCGGCCTGGGCCACACACGCAGTGCCGAGCGCTGTTGGGCCAGTGCCCAAGACAAAGGCATGGGCACACGCAGCCCATGGCGTGAAGTGTCTGTCAGATCTACCGCCTCCCTCCCGTGACGGCACGCGCCGATTGCGGCGTCGTGGGAGACGGGCGGCGATGCAGCCTTTAAGGCATCCACCCGTGATCATGGCGCGGAGCGGGTCGCCACCCGCCGCCTCGGCCCGCCGCCACGCTGCCCTCATGCACGGGGTCGGGCGGCGGCGAAGGTGGGAGACCGAGCCACGGTGGAGAAGGCGAGTCGGCCCCGCCTCCGGCCGCCTCGCTTCGATTGGTTGAGCGGGCGGTTGAGCCCCACCTCGCCTTTTAAAAAGGGCGTAAGGGGAGCACAATGGCCACACTCATCCTCTTCTTCCTTCGCCTTCATCTTCTGTTCTTCTTGCCGCCATGGAAGGAGGGAATCCCAGCTCCTCGACGGTGGCGGCGAGGGTCGCTTCTAGGCAGCGCACCACTCCCCATCCCGCTCCCGTGACAGTGGAGCCGGCCACGAGAGGGAGAGGGAGGGGGCGTGGCCGCGGACGAGGCCGAGGGCGTGGCCGAGGCGGTCGGGGGAGAGGCGGTCGTGGTGACGTGCCTCCCCGCCTCCTCCGGCGCGCCTCTCGACCACGGCGCGTCCACACCGAGATGACCCCGGAGTTCTTCATCAAGCTTCGCGGGCGCCTCGTCGTCGCCTCGCTGCCGCCCCGTCATGGACGCAATGGGGCCGGATCCACCCGACGTGATGGAGTTGCGCATGAGGGGTGCGGGATCAGCGCACTCGGGTGAGTGTCGTGTCCCCAGCCCCCGCGTGATGTTCTTCGACCGAGGGTGGAAGACGCTCGCCGATCCATAGCTTGACGGCGGGTTCACCCTCCATTTCGTTAATGGATGGTGACCTTCTCGCCGCCAAGGTCTTCGCGACTACGGACCCGGCACGCTGCTGTGTGGACAGCTCCTCGATAGCGAAGGCCTCCCGAGCGAGAGTGACGAGGAGGAGAGCGACAGCGGCGACGAGGGGATGGCGGGCCCGACTAGGCGCCGGACACCGCTGCCTCACAGCCACCGCGACCCCATCTTCTGGTCGCCGCCTTCTCAACTCCCCGGGCCGCCTTCTTGGCGGCTGGCGAGGGAGGCTGCGAAGAGGAAGAGGGGAGGGCGGCAAGGCCGTTAATCGAGTACGAGGGCGAGGTGCCTCGTGCCGATGTCCCACCACCCCGCCTTCAAGCTCGCCTCCGACGCCTTCGCCTCCGCCAATCTCCTGGCCGGCCCCGGGTGTTCTCTTGGTGTCTTCTGGCGCCTGCGGCTCCTGCATGCGCCCCATGCCCGCCACCTTGCGCAGCCTCGGGCACGGCGGCGCCACCGCCACGCCTCCTAGGCGCCTTCGCCCTTCCCGACAAGCTCCTCTTGTCGGGCCTCCTCCCAAGCAGCTTATCTCGCGGGGGCTCCTTGACCTACCTCCCTAACTCCCCGAACAGAGAAACAGAGAGGGATCACGGCACCTTATCTTTTCAATTTGTAAGCCCTCGGCATTAGCTGCATTTAAGAACTTGTAATCCTCTCTATCATGTTTTTCATCCTCTATGGACTTGTACTATGCTAGGATGTTTTAATGAAAAGAGGGAAAGCTTGCGGATCGAGTCTTTTACTTGATCAAGTGTCTTGTGTGTTCTTACGCTATCGGGAGCTTGCCGGGCAAACACGCTTGCCGAAAAGGGACAGCCAGGCGGCGGTGTTGCTTCCGAAGCAACCTTGCGGGGCCTTATGACGCTTAACTTGCCGAAAGCAGGCTCGAAAGCAAGATAAGGGTGCAGCGGCACACTTGTGTTTGTTGAGCGGACTCGAAACAAACCAAGCACGCAATCGACCACGACTCGGTTCCTCCACGCACGGTTTTTACAAGACACGCCGTTCAAAGACGCAGCCCTCGCATCTCCGGTCCATAAGAGGATGCATGACGAGGATGAAAAACTTATCGACATCGCAGCCCCCAAAGAACTCGGCTTGCCGGGACGAATCTTGGCGCCGCAGCCCCAGCCGAGGCTGGTTTGCCGAGGAAAACCTTGACACTCGCAGCCCCGCGACCGGACTTGCCGGACCCGAGCGCTGGTGTGGTCTTTCGGTTCCGCTTTGTTGCTGCAATTTCAGTCATGAAAATAGCTGAGGTAGATATGCGACGGCTCCGTATATGTATGTGTATATAAATCTTGACTATGCAATACGATGCCGCGCCTTGCCCTCGTATGTTTGTACTTCACGCCTCGAAGCTTGCCGGGCGAACACGCTTGCCGAAAAGGGACAGCCACCGGCGGTGTCGCCCCGACAAGCCACCTTGCCGGGCCGGGCTATGACGCTTAACTTGCCGAGCAGGCTCGAAAGCAAGATAAGGTGCAGCAGCACACTTGAGTTTGTTGAGCGGACTCGAAACAAAACAAGCACGCGAATCGGGCGCGACTTGGCTCCTCTCGCCCAAGTCTCTCATACGGCGACATCTCACGGCAGGCTCGCCACGTTATACCCTCTGCCCTGCATCCTTTGTGCGCTTTCACCCTACGCTTCTAGGTAACTTGCCGGCGCTTAACACGCTTGCTGAGTGCGGAACATCAGCAGCCCGCTGGCTGGTGTCGCTTCCGGCAAGCAACCTTGCTGCGTCTAGTCGCGACGCGCTTAACTTGCTGAGCAGACTCGAAACGAAACGAGGGCGCGAGGCTGGTCGCGGCTCACTCTTAACTCGTTGAGTGTGTTCGAAGCAAAGTAAGGGTGCGACCATTCACAGGCAGGCTCCTCCGTGCACAGGTTTCGTGTACAAAGGACGAATGCGCGAGGGATATAACATAAAAAAAAGCATGGAATCAAAGAGTGCTCTGCACGAAAGCTCGAGCAACTTAGCTTTTCCTTTTTTTTTCTCGCTTCTTTGCACTTGCTGATGGAGCTCGATGGCGCGTCCTCGACGGCAGCGCAGCACCCCGGGGAGGTGCGTTTGCCGGAACGAGCACCAGAGCTATCCCCGCCGGGCTTAGAGCGTTCCGAGGAGCTGCGCTTGTCGGAGTGAGCACCAGAGCCGTCCTTGCTGGACTTAGAGCTCGATGGTGCGCCGACGACAAAGATAGCGCCTGTGGATATGCGCTGTCGGAGCGTAGGGGAGCGGAGCGAGCGCACGAGGTACAGAACATGCTCGGACTCCTAGTAGCGATAGGAGGAGCAGAGTCCTCCCTCGGCACTTTCGCTTTGCTCATGCACGGACAGCGGTCCGGAGCATCCCGCGAGCCCCCGGCATGTTCCTGCTCCAGCAGACGGATGCCACCTCCCGTGGTATGGCGCTGCTGGGGCGTCGTGCGCTGAGATGGACGCGGATCTACGGAGGCCGAGGCGCGGTCATCCGCCTCGCCCTCGATCTCGTGGCACCGCGAGTGTCTCGCCGGTGTCCACCTTCCACCGGCGTTTCCTCCGCCCACCGCTGGCTCGGTGGCGGGGGGAAGACGGAGATGGGTTTACGACCGAAGCTCTCGCCTCGGGCCATGGCGCAGTTGTCGACGGTCGCTGATAAACCGGAGAGGTTGATGAAGAGCGCGCCGCTGAACGCCGGATCAGTCCGCGATAACCTCGACGCTTTACCGGGCGCGCCAAAGATGTCGGGCGCGATGGGGCGCGACACCTATGGGGCCGGGACGCCCTTCGTGAGTTCGGCACGAGGGCGGAGGATGCGCGGAGAGCAGATCGAGGCGATGCGCCATGGGATTTTACCCAGCCGGCCGCGATGGTCGCGTAAACCCTCTTGCTGCTTTGGTTGTATTTTGCTCGGAGCTTGAAGATCTACATGGTGGCTATACCGAGCGGGAGGGTTGCCAATGGTTCAACCCCCACGTTGTGCATGGGCCTCCTTTATAGGGCAAGGGTCACCGACAGTGTCAACGTGGGAAAGAGGGGTAAAATGTAAAAGAGGTGGTAGTTGGAACAAAGCGGGAACAAAGGCAGCTACAAAGGCTTGAACAAAGGATTCTACCTACTTTTGACAGAGGGGACAAGAGCATTAATGCCCGTCGCCGTCGACCCCAAAAGCTCCCCGCCTTGCGTCTCCGCTTGCCACGGTGATGGAGCCACCACCGTGGAGTGCCACCGCACCCCTCATGCAAGACAGCCACCCGCCACGCGTCTCGGAGAGGGCTTGAGGCGACGCTGGGCGGATGAGCCGGAGGCGGGCACACACAGCGCTCTCCCGCAAACACCTTGCCGGGTCTTGATCTTGCGGGCCCGGAGCTTGTCGGGCTTGTAACTTGTCGCCCCCGGGCCCTCGCTTTATCCTTCTAATCTCCCGGCGAGCGCCTCCCACAGATTGATAAACCTTAGGTCATCCACTTGAGACAAAATTGCTAATGTCCTACAAAACTCTGCGCTTGGAGGCCCAACACGTGTCTACAAGAATAAAATTGCATAGTATAGATCAGGGGGCGCGCCCTACCCCCTAGGGGCGCCCTCCGGTCTTGTTGCCGCCACGTGGCTCCTCTGATTTAATCTCCAAGTCTCTTGGTTGTTTTCTGGTGCAAGAAAAATTATCGCGAAGGTTTTATTCCGTTTGGACTCCGTTTGGTATTCCTTTTCTGCGAAACTCAAAAACAAGGAAAAAACAGGAATTGGCACTGGGCTCTAGGTTAATAGGTTAGTCCCAAAAATAATATAAAATAACATATTAATGCATATAAAACATCCAAAACAGATAATATGATAGCATGGAACAATAAAAATTATAGATATGTTGGATACGTATCAGGATGCTGATACGTTTCCGTCGTATCTATAATTTTTTATTGTTCCATGCCAATATTCTACAACTTTTACATACTTTTGGCAACAATTTATATGATTTTCTTGGGCTAACATATTGATCCAGTGCCCAGTGCCAGTTCCTATTTGTTGCATTTTTTGTTTCGCAGAAAATCAATATCAAACGGAGTCCAAATGGGATAAAAACTTACGGAGATTGTTTTTGGAATATATGTGATTTTTGGGGAAAAGAATCAATGCAAGACGATGCCCGAGGGGCCCACAAGGCAGCGGGGCGCCCAGGGGTAGGGCGTGCCCTAAGCCCTTGTGGTCACCGCGTAAGGCAGTTGGTGCCCTTCTTCTGGCGCAAGAAAGGTAATATCCGGATAAAAATCATGTTAAAATTTCAGCCCAATTGGAGTTACGGATCTCGGGGAATTTAAGAAATGGTGAAAGGCCAGAATCTGGGAGCGCAAAAACAGAAGGAAACAGAGAGAGAGAGAGATCCAATCTCGGAGGGGCGGGAGCCCCTCCACCGCCATGGAGGCCATGGACCAGAGGGGAAACCCTTCTCCCATCTAGGGGAAGGTCAAGGAAGAAGAATAAGGAGGGGGATCCCTCCCACTCTCTCCCGGTGGCGCCGGAACACCGCCGGGGCCATCATCATGCCAATCTGCACCACCAACTTCGCCCGTCATCATCAACTCTCTCCCCCTCTATGCAGCGGTGTAACACCTCTTCCCCCCAATGTAATCTCTACTTAAACATGATGCTCAACGCTATATATTCTTTCCCAATGATGTATGGCTATCCTATGATGTTTGAATAGATCTATTTTGTCCTATGGGTTGATTGATGATCATGATTGGTTTGAGTTGCATGTTTTATTATTGGTGCTGTCCTATGGTGCTCTCTGTGTCGCACAAGCGTGAGGGATCCCCGCTGTAGGGTTTGCAATATGTTCATGGTTTGCTTATTGTCTGTGTTGCTTGAGTCATAGAAACACAAACACGGATAAGTGGGTTATGGTGTATGGGAATAAAGAGGACTTGATACTCTAATGCTATGGTTGGGTTTTACCTTAATGATCTTTAGTAGTTACGGATGTTTGCTAGAGTTCCAATCATAAGTGCATTTGATCCCAAAGAGAAAGTATGTTAGCTTATGCCTCTCCCTCACATAAAGTTGCAATAATGATCACCGGTCTAGATATCGATTGCCTAAGGACAAATAACTTTCTAGTGAGACAAAAAGCTCTCTACTAAAACTAACTTAGTTGTGTATTTATCTAAATAGCCCCTATCTTTTATTTGCGTGCTCTTTATTATCTTGCAAACGTATCCTACCACACCTTCAAAGTACTTCTAGTTTCATACTTGTTCTAGGTAAAGCGAACATAAAGTGTGTGTAGAGTTGTATCAGTGGTCGATAGAACTTGAGGGAATATTTGTTCTCCCTTTAGCTCCTCGTTGGGTTCGACACTCTTACTTATCAAAAGAGGCTACAACGGATCCCCTACACTTGTGGGTTATCAGGGCCCACAAGATAGGGGGCGCGCCCTCCACCCTTGTGGCCGCCTCGTGGATCCTCCGACTTGATCTCCAAGTCTCCTAGGTGTCTTTTGGTCCAAGAAAAATCATCGCGAAGGTTTTATTCCATTTGGACTTCGTTTGGTATTCCTTTTCTGCGAAACTCAAAAACAAGAAAAAAAAAAAAACTGGCACTGGGCTCTAGGTTAATAGGTTAGTCCCAAAAATAATATTAAATAACATATTAATGCATACAAAACATCCAAAACAGATAATATAATAGCATGGAACAGTAAAAAATTATAGATACGTTGGAGACGTATCAAGCATCCCCAAGCTTAATTCCTGCTCGTCCTCGAGTAGGTAAATGATAAAAACAAATTTTTTGATGTGGAATGCTACCTAGGATATTTATCCATGTAATTTTTCTTTATTGCGACATGAATGTTTAGATCCATAAGATTCAAAACAAAAGTTTAATATTGACATAAAAATAATAATACTTCAAGCATATTAACAAGGCAATTATGTCTTCTCAAAATAACATGGCCAAAGAAAGCTTATCCCTACAAAATCATATAGTCTGGCTATGTTCCATCTTCATCACACAAAATATTCAAATCGTGCACAACCTCGATGGCAAGCCAAGAAATTGTTTCATACTTTTGATGTACTCAAAACTTTTCAACTTTCATGCAATACATGAGCGTGAGCCATGGACATAACACTATAGTTGGAATAGAATATGGTGGTTGTGGAGAAGACAAAAAGAAGGAGATAGTCTCACATCAACTAGGCGTATCAACGGGCTATGGAGATGCCCATCAATAGATATCAATGTGAGTGAGTAGGGATTGCCATGCAACGGATGCACTAGAGCTATAAGTTTATGAACGCCAAAAATAAACTAAGTGGGTGTGCATCCAACTTGCTTGCTCACAAAGACCTAGGGCAATTTGAGGAAGCCCATCATTGGAATATACAAGCCAAGTTCTATTATGAAAAATTTCCACTAGTATATGAAAGTGAAAACATAGGAGACTCTCTATCATGAAGATCATGGTGCTACTTTGAAGCACAAGTGCGGTAAAAGGATAGTAGCATTGCCCCTTCTGTCTTTTCTCTCATTTTTATTGAGCCTTCTCTCATTTTTGGCCTCTTATTATTATTATTATTATTATTATTATTATTATTATTATTATTATTATTATTATTATTATTATTATTATTATTATTTTATTTTTCATCCGAGTCTCATCCTGACTTGTGGAGGAATCATAGTCTCCATCATCCTTTCTGTTGGGAAACGTACCATGCAATTTCAAAAAATTCCTATGCTCAGGCAAGATCTATCTAGGAGATGCATAGCAACGAGGGGGAGAGTGTGTCTATGTACCCTCTTAGATTGTAGCGGAAGCGTTTGACAACGCGGTTGATGTAGTCGAACTTCTTCTAGCTCTGTCATGGTGGGCGCATGACAGATGCCATGGGATGGCTAAAGAGAGGAGGAGGCTCGAGGGCACTGGTGGGCTCCAGAGGCGAGGTTGGCATGAGCGAGCGTGGGACGCAAGACATACCCAGGTTCGGGGCTCTCCGGAGAGATAATACCCCTAGTCCTGCCAAGTGTAGTTGATATGCAACAATACAGAGTTGCTCCTGGAGCTGTGTGGAGGAAGAAGGAAGACTGTCCAAGGCTTAGGCCGCTCCTTCTCCTTGGGTGTGTTCTACTGATCAGTTAGCTATTTCCCTGTTCGCTTATTGCTTCTCCCCGTATGTGTGAGGGCTCCTGGGGGGTTTTATAAGTCAACCCCCTAGGGGTACAATGGTAATGCTACAAGGCCGTAGGGCCGGGTTGTCAGCGTCTAGGGTGCGGGCCCTAGGTGCGGGCCCCGCGTGCCTAGGGGAACTGTTTGCCGTCTTGTCGATCATTAGGGAGTGGCCAAGTCGAGTCGGGTACAGTAGCGCTCCGTCAGGTTGCCGCTTGCTGGCTTCAGTGGTGACGAAGGGGGCACTGTTGCCACGCCGTCCATGGTCAGCGGGTAGGTGAGGGGCACTGTTGCCACGCTCTGGCTGGCCAGAGGCATGGGCGAGGCACTGTTGCCCCAGTCATCGGTGGACAAAGACTCGTCTCATCGTACGGCCTGGATGGGACGGGAGCTGACCCGTGGCTGGGTTGAGGAACACGCCAAGGGTGGAGCTGGCTTGTTGGGGAAGTCTTGGTGTGCTGAGTTCGGCCGCCTTGAGCTTGTGGTTGGGGTCGAGTCGAGGAGCCTGGCCGGGTCGGAGAGTTCGGCCGGGTCGAGGGGTTTGACCGGGTTGAGCGACCCGGCCAAGCACGGGCCGGCTTGAGGGGCGATGCTGGCCCTGTTGTTTTTGAAAAGGATCCGAGTTCTGTTGCCTGCCCGGGTTCATCCCCCCGACAGTAGTCCCCGAAGCTGTGAAGGTCCGCCGTCTTTGGATGGGAGAGCCTTCGCAGCTTCCCCCCTTGAAGAGGCAAATCCTGCGACCACCGGGTCCGGCAACACCCACTGTGTGCCGGCTTTTGGAAACCGGATCACGGCATCCCAGTAGTGGCGGAAACTGGAGAGTCCATAGAATCTTGGGGCAATCCCTCAGGCTTCACACGGGCGCCACGTGGCGCCTAGAAGTCGGAGGGGCCTGACAGGCCACGCGCGTGACGGGACTGGGCAACATGCTGGGGCCCGCGCCGCGTGCCCTTGGCCCATGCGCATGGATTTATTGCAACGTCTGCAAGTCGGTTGCTCTTCCCCATGCAGTTATTGCGCGCGTATGTGCGCACTTATTGCGGGGAAGTGGGAAAGGCAAGCGCAAACGATCCCACTCCCCCATGTTCGAACTGGGGCTTATAAATTGGGGCGAGGGGGCGGACATCATTCTCACTCGCGCTCCCCTGCCTCTTCGTCCTTCCTCTGCTCCTTGCGATCGCCGTGCTGCGACGCCCGCCGCTTCGAGCAGAGCTCCATCGCGATCCATCTTCCTTCTTTCCTTTCATCTTCGTCGATGGCGCTGCCGTCGGGCTCATGGATGGGCTCGACCGTCATCGCCGATGATATCTCCTACCTCCGCACCACCCGACGCTTGCCAGGGGAAACGGAGGTCACCGTACGCCTGCCGCAGGGTGAGCAGAGGCCGCCGCCCCAGGGCATGGAGCGCGTGGTCTTCTTCCCGCAGTTCAAGCGCGGGTTTGATCTTCCAGCGAGCGCCTTCTTTCGCGACTTCTTGGAGTTCTTCGGGCTCCAGCCCCATCATCTTGGCGCCGGCGCCATTGTGCAGCTCTCGGGCTTTGTGACCCTCTGCGAGGGGTACCTAGGGGTCGCGCCTATGATCGACCTCTGGACGCGCTTCTTCTCCTTGAAGCAGCAGGGACCGACGGCCGGGGAGTTCTCTGACTGCGGGGCCGCCATCATCTCGGAGCGGTCGGGCGCTGATTGCTCCAAGATTCCGCTGGAGGATTCTGACAAGAAATGGAAGAATTCTTTCTTATACGTCCGCAACCTTAGCGCGGACCGCATCAACCTGCCGGCCTTCGCCATCACGCCGCCGCGGGCGAAGATGAACCGGGGCTATTACCCCAGGCACCTATCGCAGGAGATTCTCAATCTCTTCGAGCGGGTGTTGGTGATGAAGGCACGGGAGGGGTGCAATGGTACCGACCTCATCGCCGCCTTCATTATGTGTCGGGTTCTTCCACTTCAGCGGCGCAGCTGCCTCATCGGCGAGATATCGCGCGCCAGGTCAACGACATCTCCAAGGCCGCGTTGAGGGACGACTGGCCATTCGGCAAGCCTCCGTATAGCCACAAGAATCCGGAGCCCATGGTGAGTCTCTGGTCTTCATATTTTGCTGCTGCGATCTTCTCATCCGTCCCGACATGATGCGGGAGGTGCTTATGAATGCCATTCGGCACCCTTGCGCCCGGGCACGGTCGCAGGTGGTGTGGGCGGCGTCGGAGGAGCCCGTGGCCCATGACGGAGGGGAGGAGGAGGCCGCCGACATTGGCGCAGGGCGCCGCGTGGGTAAGTCTTGCTTTTTTACTTTCTTTTTCATGTTCCTTGAGTTGCTGGGTGCGACGTGGTGTGGGCGAGGCTGACGCGAACCGTTGATGCAGTGGCATTGGGCGGAGGAGGCGGCGACGCGGGCGGAGCCGGGTCGTCGCGGGAAGGGCGGGCGCCGAGCCGGCCGCGGGAAGGAAAGCGTCGCGCCACGGCCTCCGACCGTGAAGCACGCGGCGGACCCGGCCGGGGGAGCGAGGCCGGCCGCCAAGAGGAGGCGTGGTGCTGCGCAGGAGAGGCCGGTGTCGGTGTCAAAACCGGCGGATCTCGGGTAGGGGGTCCTGATCTGTGCATCAAGGCCGATGATAACAAGAAGTAAGGGACACAGATGTTTACCCAGGTTCGGGCCCTCTCGATGGAGTTAAAACCCTACTTCCTGCTTGATGAATATTGATGATATGGGCAGTACAAGAGTAGATCTACCACGAGATCGTAGAGGCTAAACCCTAGGAGCTAGCCTATGATGGTATGATTGTAATTGTGATCGGCCTTCTAAGGACCAACCTCTCCGGTTTATATAGACACCGGAGAGGGCTAGGGTTTACATGGAGTCGGTTACAAGGAAGGAAATATAATATCCGGATCGCCAAGCTTGCCTTCCACGCCAAGGAAAGTCCCATCCGGACACGGGTCTTGAGTCTTGTATCTTCACGCTTCAATAGTCCGGACGTTGTACACAGTCCGGCTGTCCGGATACCCCCTAATCCAGGACTCCCTCAGTAGCCCCTGAACCAGGCTTCAATGACGATGAGTCCGGCGCGCAGTATTGTCTTCGGCATTGCAAGGCGGGTTCCTCCTCCGATACTCCAAAGTGATTATTGAACACGTAGACCGTGTCCGGATTTTGCAAGATGGTCTTCATATGCCACCGTAGAGGGAATGATATTTCACAAAGGCCATCTGCTGACAATTTTTTCCCGATGACGTGATATGTTATTATGGTCGGATCATTATTCGATCTGTTTTCCCACAACCAGCTACAACGCGTATTGCGAGGCGGTTTCTTTGACACGTCTCGTCAAAGCAGAGATCGTGTCCCCTTATCATGGGATCCTCATCAATATGGGTATGGGTAATCTAGCCGTACCGCTAACCACGGTGCGTGGGAGGCAGATGGGTTCCACCAGGCAAGTGGGGACTATCGCCTTTATAAGGAGGTCAGGTTCCTTTCTCTTTTACCCACGCCTTCTTCTCCCACTAGCTCATTCCCCTCTGTGCGAGCCCTAATGCCCAAGCACTCTTCTTCCCCATTAAAGGGAAGTTTCTCGAAGATGTCCGGATCTGGAGCAGGAGGTAGATGGATGGCCTCAACTGTCCAGGAGAAGGACATCAAGAAGCTCCGGGGAGCCGGGTATCTGGCCCAGAAGATCGGTCACCGTCTTCCACCGGCGGACAGGTCGTCCCTACTCCAAAATCTCATGAGAGAATCGTGTTCCTTCCCCATTTTGTCCGTGGGCTCGGGTTTCCCCTTCACCCGTTCGTTCGGGGAGTCATGTATTACTACGGGATCGATTTTCACGATCTTTCCCCCAACTCCTTCCACAACATCTCGACGTTCATCGTCGTGTGCGAGGCTTTTCTCCAGATCCCACCTCACTTTGGCCTATGGCTGAAGATCTTCAATGTGAAGCCCAAGGTGGTGAGTGGCAAACACGCCGAGTGTGGCGGCGCCATGGTAAGCAAGATGCCCAAGGCCGTTTGGCCGAAAGGCGCTTTCAACGACTCCGTCAAGGAGTGGCAGCAGCAGTGTTTCTATATCACCGAACCACGCGGCAAGAAGTGGGCGGCAGCTCCAGAGTTTAGATCCGGAGCTCCACTGCGGCTCATGTCCTGGCCCGAGAAGGGCCCGAACTGGTGCTCGTCCGATGATCTGTTACTGCTCCAGACGCGCATCCAGGGTGTGGTCGATAGAGACGTCAAACTCGTCACGTAGTCCAGGTGATGCTAGTTCGCCTGGTTCTCCCTTGTCAATGTCGAGCTTGTACCCTATGGGAATTCGACCCGGCTGAGCACCAAACCCTTCAGGAGCTTTATGATTCCTCCCACAAGGATATCTGGAAGGTGCTCTTTAAGTCCGGCAAATCGTGGCCGGGCCCCGCCGAGGACCGTGGGTATCGATCATCCCATTCTCCAAGCTCGGTAAGACACAACCACACTCTGTCTATTCATGCCTCAGCTGGCATGTTATGCGGGAGACACCTTAATCGTGTTTCATTGCGACCTCGGGGATGGATAAAGAAGGTGGAGCGGATACATTGTCCACCCCCCTGCCGGAGGAACCGGCCGGACCTCTTCTGACGAAGATGCTGGTCCCCGCACCTTACAAGGCGCCAAAGAAAGAGGCCTCCAAGAAGGTCAAGAAGACCTGGGGTGGCCTTCGCCGTCGCGAGGCTTCGCACACCAAATCCGAAGACTCCAGCGATGATCCTTCGTCCGAGGGCGATGAGGAGGAAGCAGAGGAGGATGAGCCTCACTCTGACGGTGGGAAGAAGAGGACGGCCTCCACCTCTCTGGAGGCCGAATCGCCCAAGAGGGGAAAAAATTCCTCCCAGGGGCATCCCTCACGGCTGCCGATAGCAGCCCAGAGTGGGATCCCAGGGCCCAGCCCCTGGAGAAGTCGTAAGTATCCGAACATGCATATGCGTCCGGGATTGTTTTTGGGTGTAGTAGTTTTGACTATTGCCTATATATTGCACAGTCCGGCAAGGTCCTGCGCCGCCCGTCCTCGTTGGAGGATTCACTGGACTCGGACGCTTTGTCGAGTGAGACGCCTCCGCGGGCCCCTTCTCCCAAGTCTGGGCGCGACACCGAGGTGTCATCTCGACAAGACCCGGACCAGGGAGGACATATCCCTAGTGCCGAACACGCGGGGATGGATACGACCCCTGGGACCTCTAGGGTTCCGGGATCGAGCGAGCAGCCACCCCTGATGGCGGGGGGCCTTCCTACGCCGCCGGCGTCCTCTGTTCAAGCAGAGCTGCCTGGCGGTCTATCGACAGCATTGAAGAATGCGTCTATTGTCGATGAGCATCGGGCCCTTATGGGCGAGGTGGTTGAAAGGATTTAGTCCGCCGAGAGCGGGCTGAACGCGTTCTGCCTTAGCCTTATAAAGGCTTTTGAGGTATGTTTCCTAGGAAACCCTTGAGGAATTGTCATAATATGAGTAGTAGCCCCTGATGCACTGTCCGACGAAGGAGACAGAGCCGGGCAGGGGATCAAACCCCCTGCCTTCGCAGGAGCCTATGTAAATAACGTATACCCTTTGGTATGAAAACAGGCATCCATAGAGAGGAAGTCCGCTTTCAATGCGGAAGTGTCCGAATTGAAGCAGAGCCTTGCACGAGCCAAGGAAGAACTCGGCCGTGTGAGAAAGCAACTGGAAGACAAGCAAGGTATGTTGAAAACATTTGTCTTGGAGTTGGCACGAACAAATGGTTTGTGCAGAATAAATTTTTTAGTATTGTGTGCTCTAGGAGCGGGTGCCGAATACGAGGCACTAAAGAAAGCTTTGGCCGATGCCAACAAGAAGGCTGAGGCCGAACAGGCGCTTCATGAAAAACACGAGGCCAGGGTTATCACAGCTGAGCGAGAGCGAAGCTGTGAAGAAAAGCGATGGCTTGGAGCAGAGTCTAGAAGGGAAAGAATTTGAGCTCGCCCAAGCTCTCGAGGATGCAGAAGGTGCTTGAGAAGAAGCCCGAGGTGCTGGCCTGGACATTCAGGAGGCCTAGAAAGTGGCGGCTGGTAAGGCCTTATGTATTCTTAGCTTTGTATATGTTAGAATGTGAAGAATCCAAGCGGCAAGCTGAATTCTTATTTTTCCAGGGGCTTTTGCGGATCTTCCTCGCAGCATATCAGATGCCGCTCAATTCTACCGCACCGAGGAGAAGAAGACTGCGGAGAGGGATTTCTGGTTGCAGTATCTGGCGCCGAACTATCCGGTGCCATTTATCGATCAGATGAAACATCTGGTCGAACTGCACCAGGAGGCCGAACTAGCCATGAAGGACTTAGTTGTCCGGCTGTGGCCTACGGAGCCGATTCCAAGCAGCTACTTCGCACTCGTCAAGCGGATTGTGGGCGCCTGTCCTCGGCTTGATGCTATCAAGCAATCAGTCTGCATAGAAGGCACACGTATGGCGTTTTCCCATGCGAAAGTGCATTGGGGGAGGCTTGACGAGGAGAAGATGATGGCCGAGGGGCCGCCGAAGGTAAGGAGCACCGCAAGCCCGAGCTGTATTATGAAGGTGTGATGAAAGGGGCCCACCTTGTGGCGGATAAGTGTGCTAAGGACATCGTATTTCCCTGAGGGCATTTGTGCCGCTTGTTGTAAAATGGGATAATGGCATGTTTATTATATATTTCCTGTTTTATTTGAACATATGTTCTTCCTGTTCGGCTGTTTTATTATATGCAAATTCTGGGAGTTGGCCAGTCGTCAGCTTCTGCCCCCTCGTAGAAAGGATACGGGGGTGTTCGGGATATATCTGAACGCTCTTTATCCCATAGTTGGGTCCTTTTAAGGAGGTGTATCTTTCCGCGAACAAGGCAATCGAACTATAAGGCTTTATTACTCTCACTTAGCCATAGGAATTCGAGTATGGTCGGCGCAGCCCCTAGTGTTCGGAAGGCCGAACTAGGGGCTCTACTGGTGCCTGATCAGAAGACCGATCCGTCGCACTTAGCATTTATAATGGCGTTGTGCGGAATAAATCTTTAAGGATTTTAAAAACCTCTCGAACAGTGGACCGGCTCTCGCTTCATCATGACAGTCGGTTTTTGGCTTCTCTACTGAGGTGCTCATCCGGCTGAACCGGGACACAATCGCAGTAGTTCTCCCAGCGCTACCTTAGCCGATAGAACGAAACGTAAGGTACCAAAACATGGGAGCCGGGCAAACCCAACCAATGACCCAAGACATGATTCATAGCAGATGCATATAGTGCTATAAGTTCAGGGTGCCAGACGACCGAAAAGGTGGTCGGACTTTATTGCCGTACTGTGGAGCCCCTGGTACAACCAGGCGAATGCGAAGCGTGGCTGTTGTCGGTGTCAAAACCGGCGGATCTCGGGTAGGGGGTCCCGAACTGTGCGTCTAGGCGGATGGTAACAGGAGACAAGGGACACGACGTTTTTACCCAGGTTCGGGCCCTCTCGATGGAGGTAAAACCCTACTCCTGCTTGATTGATATTGATGATATGGGTAGTACAAGAGTGGATATACCACGAGATCAAGGAGGCTAAACCCTAGAAGCTAGCCTATGGTATGATTGTTGTAATGGTTGTTGTCCTACGGACTAAAACTCTCCGGTTTATATAGACACCGGAGAGGGCTAGGGTTACACAGAGTCGGTTACAATGGTAGGAGATCTACATATCCGTATTGCCAAGCTTGCCTTCCACGCCAAGGAAAGTCCCATCCGGACACGGGGTGAAGTCTTCAATCTTGTATCTTTATGGTCTTGGAGTCCGGCGGACGATGATAGTCCGGCTGTCCGGACACCCCCTAGTCCAGACTCCTCAAGAGCCCCCTCTAACACGGCTTCAATGACGATGAGTCCGGCGCGCATAATGTTCGGCATTGCAAGGCGGGTTCCTCCTCCGAATAATCCATAGAATATTGTGAACACCAGGATAGTGTCCGGCTCTGCAAAATAAATTCCACATTCCACCGTAGAGAGAATAATATGTACACAAGCTCAATCTGCTGACGTATTATGTAGCATGACGTCACACTACTAACAAGCCTTTACTTGAATCGTTTGTTATTATACCACCTCAGCGCGTTTAGCGAAGCGGTTTCCTTGGCACGTCTTGTCGAAGCAGAGATCGTGTTCCTCTTATCCCGGGATTCTCATCAATACGGACGTGGGTAACCCAACCGCGCCCGTTGCCACGCCCCCTCTATCGAAGGCGAGTCCCGAGCGGTCACGGAGACGGCTCTTGGTATTCTCCCTCTTTATAACAGGACCAAGGCCCGTTTCTTTTCTTCAATGCTCCATCGAATCTTCTCCTTGCCCCGAATTCCAACACCCAGAGCCCCAGATTCGAGCGCTTCGGACCTTCAACAATGTCCGGCTCCGACCTTCAGGGCCGGTGGATGCCCTCCTCTGTCACGGAGGAGGACGTGCTAAAGCTGCGAGAGGCCAAGTACTGCCTTTACGAGATTTCGACAAAGGTTGCTGCCAAGGGCAGGCCATCCCCACCCTTGAGCCCGGCGAGTACGTCGTCTTTGTATCCCACCTCCATCGGGGTTTAGGCTTCCTGATGGATCCTTTTGTGAGAGGGCTCATGTTCTACTATGGGTTGGAATTCCATGACTTGGCTCCGGAGTCCATCCTCCATATTTCCGCATTTATTGTCATCTGCGAAGCCTTCCTCCGCGTCACCCCCCACTTTGGCCTGTGGCTGAAGACCTTCAATGTGGAGCCGAAGATGATGGGGGGCGTCAAGCAGAGTGCGGCGGGGCGGCCGTAAGCAGGAGGGCCGATGCCCGTGGCCCGAGGGCTCCTTCCAAGAGGAGCTTGGCTTGTGGCAGCAAGAGTGGTTCTATATCACCGCTCCAAAGGGCAGCAGGCAGAAGCCGCCACCCTTATTCCGCTCGGGACCTCCACGACGGTTGATGTCATGGGCCAACCAAGGGCTCAACTGGGGGCCGTCAAAAGACGTGCCCCTATTGCAAGGCCGGATTCGAGACCTCCAGGCAAGGGAGATCGATCTGGTCATAGTGATGCAGGTTATGCTGATTAGGCGCCTCCTGCCCTGCAAGCGCCGTCCTCTCCGGCTATGGGAGTTCAATTCGGAGGGACCACGGATTCTCCAACACTTTATGGGTACGACACCCGTGGAGATGTACGAGTTGTTCTTCGGATCACGAGCGGTGTGTCCGGAATTGACCGAGGATGCCGTCCTAAGCTGCAATCGCCCGGATACTCAAGTAAGTAGCTCAGTGTTCGGAAGTACCGTTTGTTTGCCTTTCTACAATTCACCTTTTAACCCATTATCCTTCAACAGGAGTGGATAGCGCAAGCAAAGCTGATACGGTGTCCGGCCCCCCTCCCAGAGACCGCGCCGGATCCCGTGCTGGTCAAGATGTTGGAGGTTGCGCCTTCCAAAGAAAGCGAAGGGGAAAGTAGAGGAGCTACTGCCTCGTCCAAGGAGGCTCTTTAAAGAGGGGGGATCGAGAATCCCACCCTCCAGGGGGAGAAGAGGACCGCCTCCGAAGACCCGGAGGCCAAAGCCCCTAAGCGGGGGAAGAAATCTTCACCAGAGGGTCCTGCGTCCGGGGAGGCCCCGGCCGCACAATCTCCCATAAAGGATCAGCCCTCCAGCGAGCCGTAAGTAGAAAAAAGAGAGCTTGGTAATAAGAGAAATCTCTATTTGTGCTTCTGAGGATAATCGAAATTTTTACCTTGTAGTTCGGATCTCCGACCTTCTCAGATGAGCTCATCTTCGGGGGATCTTCGTCCGGAGATGGTGGAGAGCGAGACGCCTCCGACCGCTGCGCCATCAGATAGGGCGGACGAGCCTGAAGTGTCATCACGGAGGGTATCCCCGAGCCCGGCAGAGCCGAAGAGTTCGGCGCCGAATAATGTTCGGCCGGGGGAGTTGAAAGATCTGCTTGAGAGGGCGTCCGTCTCAGAAGATCACCGTGCATTGATGAGCATGGTGATTGGAAGGATTTCGTCCGCCGAATGCGGATTGCATAATGCCGTCAGAAGTTTGCTGGCGGGGTTTGAGGTATGTAAAAATGACACCCCTTTTTGACAGCTTTGCACATAAGGTGTGCCCTGTATAGATAGTAGCCCCTGAGACTCGGTAGGTTGTCGAAAGCGACATCGTGCCGAGGATCAAAATCGCAGGTATTGAGTGTCGCCTTTCCTATGCAGGTGGCGGATAGTCCGGGGGCTAGCCGGACTGATGGAGTTGCTGAATTAAAGCGGCAACTCGATGTTGCGGATGCGAACATCACGCTAATCAACAAGCGACTTGACGAGTCGCAAGGTAAGTTGTTTCTTCGCCGTCACCTATTAAGGGAGACAAAGCCCACCTCTTACAATATTTGTGCTTGACGCAGATGGTGCCGCTCTGTGGAGAGCCTTCGGGCAGAACTTGCTCAAGCCAAGGAGCAAGCCAGAAGGAGTGATGCGGCTGCCTCGAGGGCGGCCGAGGAGCTAAAAGCCGAAAGGATTGCACACTGCCGAAGCAGGGAAGAGATGGCCGAAATGGCCGTTAAGTTGAAGGATGCTACCGACCGCAATGAGGCTCTTGAAAAGGAGCGCCTATCGGAGCGAGAAGACCTGGGGAAGGCCACCGCCGAAGCCAAGGATGCCCGTTCTGCAATGCGGGCTATAAAGGAGGAGCTGCGCCAGGCCGGAGACATTGTGGCTGGCAAGCCTTTTCTGCTGCGCCGCAGGTTTACGGATCCAAAGTATGCCCAGCTTGGCCAGCTGTGGGGTCCGGAGGATCCTTATATGGACTTAGCGGCGAGTGCGGCGGATGCCGTTGTGCACTTCCGAAGTCAGAAGGATCACAAGACGGAAGAGCTGTTTTGGTCTCAATTCCATAGTCCGGATCGTTCACTTCCGCTGACCGATCGGAGGGCCGAATGGGCTGAGCTGAATAGGTTGTCCGGACTTGCCATGACGGATATCGTGACTCATGTCTGGCCGGATAGGTCCAAGCCGAAGAGCTATTTTGGCTTATTGCAGCAATTTCTTGGAGCGGTGCCGCATATCAAGGAGATGAAGCGGTCGGCCTGCATAGAGGGTGCACGGATGGCACTCGCCCGTGGACGCCACTGCTGTTGCGACCCAGGGTTCGGACGAAAGCCGGTTACCCGTCGAGCACTATTTTGGGGAAATTCTGCGTGGTGCTCGTGTAATAGAGTCACAGTGCTCGAAAAATGTCACGTTCGAATGAACGTTTAAATTTATAAAACAATGTTTATGATGTAGGCGCTTTTCGTACTTGTGCATTCAAGTATTGAAATATCTCCTGTGCGGTCGTTTATGTATACGTATGTATAACCTGAAAGATGGCAGTCGTCGGCTTCAGCTCCCACGCACAAGGTGCGGGGGTGTTCGCAAAAATAGCGCATTTTCACACTTAATCCGACGTCTCGGTCCTATTAAGGAGGTGATAGCGCAGCAAACGAGGCAACCGGACTATAATGCTTTATCACTTTCACTTAGCCATTGGAGTTTGAGGGTGGGACTACGATATAGCCCCTGGGGGCACCGCGCTCTCCGAACTCGGGGCGCGTATGTGCCTGACCAGGAAATGGTCCTTCGTCAAAGCGGAGGAATTCTAAACATTACGGTGGTCGATCGAGTGGTTGACCAGTCTCTCGCTGTATCATGACATTTAGTTTTCGGCTTTCTCTATTGAGGTGCTCGCCCAGCCGAACTGGGGCACAATCGCAGTAGTTCTCCTAGTGCCGCGTTAGCCGATGATAGGGAACGTATGGCAGCAAAACACAGGAGCCGGGCAAACCCAACATTTGACCAAAGACATGATTCGGAGCTGATGCATATAAGGCCTAACTCGAGATGCCGAACACTCCCTAAGGTGTTCGGTCTTTATAATAACGGGCGAAAGCCCTAAGCCCCTAGTGTCCAAGTACGGGCGAGGTCCTCTGACGCGGCCAATGCCAAAACGTCAGTATCCTCTCTGGTTATCAGGAAATACCAGGGGATTATAGCAACAAGAGACAGTAAAAAAGGTTTACACAGGGTCTTAATCTGAAAAGAATCCTTGCAATGGGTCCCTACTTCACGTCTGCGCCTGTGTCTCCGTTGTGCTGTATCCCGGACGGGTGTGCACGTTGTTCATCTGTAAAAAGAGAGGAACTTAGTTTGAAAAGAAATCGTGCGAAAAGTGTATATAAAAAATTGAAATATTAATAAATTAATAAAGATGAGCCTATATTAGCTCATTATTGCTTATATGCACAGCCCCTTGTGAAGGGGTGTGCGGCTAGGGAGTCCCTAGCTTATTTATGCCGGACTCGTCTAGCCGTGTCCAGGGTCTTTGAACGACCTTTTAATGAAATGATGCCACGTGGACCGGGCATTTTAAGTGTAAGAGACACGTAATGTGGTATTGTGTTAAAGCGGATAAAAGCTTCACGCCCTAATAGTGCTTGATAGCTACTTTTGAATGGGGCGACATGAAAGATTAGCTTTTCACGTCGAAAGTTGTCCGGTGAGCCGAACACAACTTCTAATAATAAGGAGCCTGTGCACTTGGCGTAAAGGGCCTGGCGTCACTCCTTTAAAGGAAGTGCGGCTATATCGAATTTTAGTAAGGTCTATCCCCATCTTGCGGATTGTGTTCGGCTATAGTAGGTTTAAATCGCTGCCGCCGTCCATCAGCACTTGTGTAAATTGTAGGCCGTCGATTATAGGATCCAATATCAGAGCAGTCCATCCTGCGTTTCGAATGCTTCTGGAATAATCCAGGTGGTCGAAAGTGATTGGTTTTGACATCCAGCTTCGATGTTCCGCTGGGGTGGACCGTGCGGCACTTATTATAGCTGGTGTCGCATTGTTTTTCCGTAATATCACATGAAGTGAGTTTACTGTTCTGACTTCTTGTGGGAAAGTCTTTTGTTTCCAGGTGCTCTGCTGGTGGGGTTCATCATCATCCTCGCTTGGTGCATCGAGCCCCTTGTGTTCGGCGTTGAGTCGGCCGGACTATTTGAAAACCCAACAATCTCGGTGGGTGTGGTTTGCAGGTCTTCCGGAGGTACTGTGGATTTGACATATCCGATCCAAGATTTTGTTTAAGTTGGATAGCTCATCACCGTTGTCCTTAAGAGGCGTGTTTTGTTGTTTGGTCATGAAGCTTTTGAATCCGTCGTTGACCGCCGTGTTCTTTGGGCTTTTTTCTTTATTCCGGCGCTGATCCTTTCAGCGCCGTGATTTTCCATTTCCATCTCTGATCTCGGATGTACTCGGGTCGCTGGTGCTGCTTCTTGCTAGCCAGCTGTCTTCCCCCGCGCAAAAGCGGGTCATGAGGCTTGTTAGCGCGGCCATTGTCCTCGGCTTTTCTTGGCCGAGGTGTCTGGCGAGCCATTCGTCTCGGACATTGTGTTTGAAAGCTGCTAAGGCTTCAGCGTTCGGACAGTCGACTATTTGGTTCTTTTTGGTAAGGAACCTGTTCCAAAATTTGCGCGCTGACTCTCCGGGTTGTTGAGTTATATGACTTAGATCGCTCAGATCCGGAGGGCGACATAAGTCCCTTGAAAATTTGTTTAAACGCGTCCTCAAGCTCTTCCCAACTTCCAACAGTGTTTTCTGGGAGGCTTTTGAGCCAATGCCGAGCTGGCCCTTTGAGCTTGAGGGGTAGATATTTTATGGCGTGGAGATAATCTCCTCTAGCCATCTGTATGTGTAGTATATAATCCTCTATCCAGACTCCAGGGTCTGTTGTTCCGTCGTAAGCCTTTATGTTTATGGGTTTAAACCATGCTGAAAATTCATGATCCAGCACCTCATTGGTGAAGCATAGTGGGTGTGCGGCGCCCCTATATTTCGGTGTGCCACTGTCTTTGAATATTTGGCGTGTTATGCTGCTTCCTGGGGCCCTCTGTTTTGGCCCGTAAATGGACCTGGCTGGGCCGTCTGTTTTCCCAGGATCATGAGTTGGCTTGTGTGCGGCGCCGCTTGTCGTTTTTGGCCTGTCATCTGGTCGTCTATCCGGCCGGGCGGCTTTTTTAATTTTTGACTGTGGTGGCTCTATGGATTCCTCGTCAAATTCTGGAAGCAGTTTGCGCTTCCGGTAGCTCTTTGATTGATGGCCATTGCCGTATTTGTCTGCGGTTTTGAGCACTTTGCTCCACCTCATTCTAAGTATGTCTTCCGCTGTTTTGAGCTTCCGCTTTTCCTTCTTCAGACTTCTTGCAGTGGTGACGAGTCTTTTGTGGAGGTTCTTATGCTCCGGTGGTGTGTCCGGTGTGAGGTCGTCTCGACTGTTGGTTTCGCCGGGTATGGATTGATTATCCGATTCGTCCTGTTCGGACGGTTGCTTGGTTGCATGTTCGTCGTCCACTGGTTTGCCCTGCTCTATTGATGGGTCATTAGGAGCTCTGTTTTTCTCGAGGCGGGACTTGGGGCGGCGTCTGCGTCGCCGTTTTGGTTGTTTGTCGGCGGGATTATCCTTTGCCGCGCCCAGTTGATCCTCGTTATCTCTTCCTTTTGGGGTGTCCACCATATACACACCATGGGTCGGGGTGGCTTTCCAGTGCTCGGTGAGCGCTGATTCTTGATCGTCTTCGGCATCGTCGTCTATACAGTCGATGTCTTCGGAGTCGTAGTCTAGCATGTCGGTTAGATCGTCGACAGTGGCTACAAAGTGGGTGGTGGGTGGGCTTTGAATTTCTTCGTCGTCCGCATCCCAACCATCTTGGCCATAGTCCGGCCAGGGCTCTCTGGATAGCGAGAGATGCTTTATCGAATTTAAGATGTCGCCAAGGGGTGAGTGCTGAAAGATGTCTGCAACGGTGAACTCCATGATCGGCGCCCAATCAGATTCGACTGGCAGGGGCGCAGGAGGTTCGGAGTCCGGCAGAGAGTCCGGCACCTCGGAGTCACGATCTTTATAAGGGACAAGGTCAGTGTTCGGCTCCATCGCCGTAGAAGTTGCAGCTCCCGAGGCGGTGTCCAGCCACCCGCCCTCGATCAGCGCGATCGGCTCCGAATTATGGATCGGAGCGGATTCGTGTGCGGCCTCCAAGGTACTGTCCAGCGGCAGAGCTAGATCATGCCCATCGTGACAGTGCGGCACGCTTGGCTGTGGCTCGGATCCATCGAAGATCAAGTCTCCGTGGATATCCACCGTGAAGTTTAGGCTTCCAAATCTGACCTGACGGCCAGGGGCATAGCTTTCGATCGGCTCTAGATGGCCAAGTGAATTGGCCCGTAGTGCAAAGCCGCCGAATACGAAGATCTGTCCGGGGAGAAAAGTCTCACCCTGTACGGCGTTGTTGTTGATTGAAGAAGCCATCAAGCCTATCGGTGACGCATACGAGGAACTCTCAATGAAAGCACCAATATCGTGTCAAAACCGCGGATCTCGGTAGGGGTCCCGAATCATGCGTCTAGGCGGATGGTAACAGGAGACAAGGGACACGATGTTTTTACCTGTGTTCGGGCCCTCTCGATGGAGGTAAAACCCTACTCCCGCTTGATTGATATTGATGATATGGGTAGTACAAGAGTGGATCTACCACGAGATCAAGGAGGCTAAACCCTAGAAGCTAGCCTATGGTATGATTGTTGTAATGGTTGTTGTCCCACGGATTAAAACTCTCCGGTTTATATAGACACCGAGAGGGCTAGGGTTACACAGTAGTCGGTTACAATGGTAGGAGATCTACATATTCGTATTGCCAAGCTTGCCTTCCACGCCAAGGAAAGTCCCATCCGGACACGGGGCAAAGTCTTCAATCTTGTATCTTTATGGTCTTGGAGTCCGGCTGACGATGATAGTCCGGCTGTCCGGACACCCCCTAGTCCAGGACTCCCTCAGCTGTCATTTTCGGCAAAGAGGCGTCGGCGATAAATGACAGCCGATAATTGCTATTTAAGTCTACGCATTGTAGTAGGATGATATGTCTATGCATATGAGTATGATGTATGGAAAGAAGTGTTATTTGGCGGAACCTGTTATGGCCGGACTGGAGGGGCTTGTGAGTGGATCGAGAATGAATCCGAACTGCCTTCTACCTGCATGTTCCTTCCTTTGTGTGTCCGGGATAATTCCATGCCGCCAGTTCTGTTCTGCGTCAATCGATAGTTTGCAAATGCAAAATGCTTGAAAGCAGCTAGGTGTCCTCTTTGTTGTTGCTCCCAGGGTCCCTAATCGGGCCCTGGTGTGCCCAGCCGTTAGACCGTGAGGTAGTGCGGACTCCGCAATGGATGTCCAAATGGTTGGCCTGTGTAATTTACCACGTGGAATCTAGTCGACGTGGTTTTTCCTGTTAGCATACGGTAAACTATCGTATGGTGGGAAGGTGCTGAGGATTTATCCTTTGTCATAGCATTTTTTGGGTGATCCGAAGACAACCATTTAGAGTGGTGGGCCGATAAAACTTGGCCTTTGCGCCTTACACCTTTTAGGAGATGTTTTCCGTGGCGTCATACCCTTGTGGGCTTTGTGTCTTATGGATCCCCAGGACTACTAGGTCTACAGGCACTTCAATTGACTTGCCGTGGTTTATGTGGTCCTGGGCGGTCGGCCGTCATCATGCACGCCTGGGGGGCTGACGAGGCATCTCCCCTTATTGCTTCCGGCGTGTGACCAGCCGCTTTGTTTTGAGGATCCTGCATTGTCTATTGGTATGCTTTGCCATCCTTCTAGGGGTACCGTGAATTTCACACGGCTGATCCAGCGTGTGGCTTCGGTCGATTATGCTTGTGCTGTTCTTTGTCCGTTTAGCAGACTGAGCGTTGCCGGACTTGGCACCAGCTTGCTTGTCTTGATGTTTATGACCTTTGTGTCGAGGCATGAGGGTGCCTCTTCGTGTCTGCTTCTTGCCGCCTTGGACCGTAGTGATGTGTGGGCGTCTGTGTGCGTGCCCGTGGTTTTCCTGCTCAAGTTGAGGTAGCCAGTTGTGCCGTGTGTGCCCTTTATTGGGGCTATCGAGTTCATATTTTTTGGCGGCCAGTATCTAGGTCCACCTATCCTCTAGCACATCTTGGTCAGCTGTAAGCTACTCTTGCCTCCTTTACAGGCTCCTTGCGGTAGCCATGAGCCATTGCTTGAAGCGAACTTGTTCCACTGGGTCTTCCGGTACGCCGAATTCGTCATTGCCGAGGCTTGCCTCGTCATCGGAGGGGGGTGTGTGATTGTCCCTCTCCAAGCTTTCCATCGTCATTGGTCCGGCCTGTTTAAGTGTAGGCTAACTAGGGTTGTATTCCACTTTGGCACCGTCCGAACTGCTCTCGTTTCCGGGGCCATTTTTGATGTGGCGGGGCTTGGAGTGGTGCCGATAACGCACATGTTTTACTTTTCTCCCTGAGGGGTTATCCTCCATTGCCTCACCGCCACTGGTTTCCGTTGGGGTATCCACCATATATATATTGTATGAGGAGGTGGCCGCCCACCGCCCTGTACGTGGTGGTCCCTGTAGTCCTCCTGCATCGTCGTCCATACCGTTGATGTCTTCGGAGTCGAAGTCAAGCACGTCGGTCAAATCGTTGATCGTGGCAATGAAGTGGGTGGTGGGTGGGTACGAATTCCGTCGTTGTCTGCTTCCCACTCGAGCTGGACATAGTTCGGCCCGGAGTCTCCTGACAAGGAGAGAGACTTCAATAAGTCCAGCATGTCTCCGAAGGGCGAGTGCTGAAAGACGTCCGCCGTGGTGAACTCCATCACCGGAGCCCAACCAGGATAGGCAGGCTCGGTGGCGCGCGGACTAGGACATACATCCGGATATGAATCTCGGGGTCCGGAGTCATAGGCTCCCTTAGAGGTGAGACCTATGTTTGGCTCCATCGCCGATGAGGGTACGGCCTGCGGGGTGGGGTCCAGCCCTCCGTCCTTAGGCGAAGCAACGTGCCCTAGATTTAGATCCAAAGCTTTTGCCGGGGTGATATCCCGAGCAACGTCTAACAGCAGGTCTAAGCCGTGCTCATCGTGACTGTCCGGTGTAACGTCCTCGATGCGGCTATATCTCCCACGTGTCGAAGCACGACTTAGAGGCATAACCGCATTGAAAGCAATGTCGCAAGTGAGGTAATCTTCGCACAACCCATTTAATACATAAGGGAAAGAGATACATAGTTGGCTTACAATCGCTACTTCACACAATTACATGAATAAAGCATTACATCATCCAGATACAATCAAGGTCCGACTACGGAACCAAAATAAAAGAAGAACCCCAAATGCGACAAAGGTCCCCGATCGACCCCAACTGGGCTCCACTACTGATCAACTAGAACGAACAACACAAAGGCAAGATCTTCATCAAACTCCTCCTTGAGCTTGGTTGCGCCACCGCCGATAACATAGGCACCGCAAACTGGTTTTGAAGTATCCGTGAGCCACGAGGACTCAAAGAATCCCATTACCATGGGTATCAAGACTAGCAAAGCTTAAAGGGAAAGGAAGGGGTAAAGTGGTGAGGTTGCAGCAGCGACTAAGCATATATGGTGGCTAACATACGCAAAGAAGAGCGAGAAGAGAACAAGCGGAACGGTCGTGAAGCTAGCAATGATCAAGAGGTGATCCTGAACCCCTACATACGTCAAACATAACACAGAAACCGTGTTCACTTCCCGGACTCCGCCGAGAAGAGACCATCACGGCTACACACTCGGTTGATGTGTTTTAATTAAGGTCAACTTCGGGTTTTCTACAACCGGACATTAACAAATTCCCATCTGCCACATAACCGCGGGCACAGCTCTCGAAAGTTTATACCATGCAGGGGTGTCCCAACTTAGCCCATGACAAGCTCTCGCAATCAACGAAGGAATAGACCTTCACCCAGGAAGACCCGATCAGTCTCGGAATCCCGGTACATCAAGACATTTCGACAATGGTAAAACAAGACCAGCAAAGCCGCCCGATGCGCCGACAATCCCGATAGGAGCTGCACATATCTTGTTCTCGTGGCAACACCGGATGAGACATCCTACGAGTAAAACCAGACCTCGAGTTGCCCGAGGGGCCCCGAGTCTACTCGGTTCGAACCAGCACTTAGACAAGCAATCGGCCGGGGCTAAAATAAAGATGACCTCGAGAGAGCGACTCCCAAGGGAAAAGTATAGGTGGTGGTGAGGCAAATGGTAAAAGTCAATGTTGGGCCTTGCTGGACAAGTTTTATTCAAAGCGAACTGTCAGGGGGGTCCCATAAATCACCCGACCGCGTTAGGAACGCAAAATCCGGGAACATAACACCGTATGACGGAAACTAGGGCGGCAAGAGTGGAACAAAACACTGCATAAGGCCGAGCCTTCCACCCTTTACCAAATATATAGATGCATTAATAATATAAGAGATATTGTGATATCCCAACAAGTAAACATGTTCCAACAAGGAACAACATCTCCATGTTCCAACGAAGAACAAACTTCATCTTCACCTGGAACTAACAACGCTATAAGAGGGGCTGAGCAAAGCGGTAACATAGCCAATCAATGGATTGCTAGGAATGGTGTCAAAGGTTAGAGGTTTGACATGGCAATTTGGGAGGTTGACAAGCAAATGGTAGGCATCGTAGCATTGGCATAGCAAAAGAGCGAGCATCTAGCAAGCAAAGATAGTACTGATTTCGAGGGTATGATCATCTTGCCTGGGATCCCGCAAGGAAGAAGAACGATTCCATGAAGAAGACAAACGGACGAAGTCGAACGGATCCTCCCAACTCCGGAACGAAACCGAAGCTAACGAGAGAAAGCACCCGGAAAGAAACAAACAACATGGTAAACAACCATCACATAAAACATGGCATGATGCACAAGCAAGTATGATGCATGTCCGGTTTAAAGAGGCATGGCATGGCAAAATGCAACAAACTATCTTACAAATTAAGTGAAGCTCAATATGCAACGGAGTTGCATATTGACGAAACACCACATCTATTATTTAGTTCTCTCTCGGTTATGAACAAGACAAGATTAAATGTTGGTTAACATGGCAAGAGGTGAAGCATAAATAAACTAACTATTTAGGCAAGTTTAAATGAGGCCGGAACAACAAACAACAATTCCGGAAAATCCCCATATGTCTATTAGTAGTTTAATGCAAACACAATTTTAAGCATTTAAATGTTGTTATCATGATGCGAATGTCATATGCAAGTTTTATGCAATTTTTATGAAAATGTTGACAAGAGCATGTTATGAAGCATTTGTCACCATGGCGGAACAAAAAGGGTGCCACGGCGGCGAAACAAAAATGGTGCCACGGCAACATATCCGAAAATGATGCCACGGCAACATGTCGGTTCCGGTAACTCATGGAAGTACCGGTGCAAAAGGAAGGGTGACGTGAGTGAGTCATGCAAGATGGTGGGGTGATCCCGGATTACCGGGTTCCCACGGGATAGTGGCATGGAAACGAGTGACACTACGGACATGGTGCAAACAAGGGCATCTCATACAACACGCATTCGTTCCATGGCGGTCGTTCTCGGCGGTTATACCTTCGAAGCGTGCATTTTCGGAGCGGTTCGGGTTCGGCGAAGGAAGTAGTCGTTCACGGGTCGTCGTGGAGGTAGACGTACACGGCGTAGTGGAAGTCGTTGTTCACGTGGAGACGGTAGTTGTACACGTGGCGACGGTAGTGGAAGTAGTGGTACACGGCGGCGGTGGTAGTTGTTCAGGGTCTTGCGGGTCGTCGTGTAGCCGTACATGTTCGTCGTGGTACACGGTTCAAAGTCGTACATATCCCGTAGATGTTCAGGGTCGCCGTGAGGAACTTGTCGAAACCAGAGTGCATCTTGGCGGTCTCGTCTCGGCCTTCAACCCAAAACAAAGCAAGGCAAAAGACTCGGTGCGGTTCCGGTGGTCGAACAAGGCAGGGGCAGCTCGGTCACGCGCGCTGCGGGCGGCAGAGGATGAAGCAGAGGAGCAGCACCGCGAGGGAAGGCAGTCGAGGGAAGCCGTCGTGGTGGAGCAGCAGCGACGAGCAGGCCAAGCGGCCCACGCCACGGACGTGGTTGGACTGGCAACAGAGGGAGGCTGGGGCACGGGCCGGAGTTGACGAGCTCCTGGTCGAGCAGAGAGCTCGGGCGAGGCAGCGGCACCATGGACGAAGGGAGCAGGAACTCGGGGAGGAGACCGAGCGCTGGTGAGGGGCCTCGCTGGCTGCACGCCATGGCGGGGGCCATGAGAACCTGCTGAAGGAGGAGGGCACGAGCCTCGGGCATCTTCGAGCATGCGGGCGGGCGACGAGGCAAGAGGTCACGCGAGGAGGAGTTGACAGCAGCACGCCATGAGAGGCGGAGCTCGCGGCAGGAGGCGAAGAAGACAGCGTGGAGGCGCAGCATAGGTCGCGGTCGATGGAGAAGGCCTTGGCGCGGCGGGGACGAGCTCGCTCCGGTGAAGGCGGCGCCGCTTGAGGCGGGGGCACGGGGGCCGCCGGAGTTGGGGTCCTTGGCCGCGGGGTGCGAGGGAGCCGGGCGGCGGCCTGCTGCTGGTGGCGCTGCTTGCGGCCGACGGCGACGCACGGAAGAAGGAGGGGGTCGAGGCGAGGAGAAGCAGGCGTCGAGGCAGGGCGACGGGGATCCGGTGAGGACGCGGGGCGGCGGCCTGCTGGATCCGGCGGAGATGCTCGGGGTCGCTCGCGGGGGAGGAGATCGAGCGCGGGGCGCTCCTCTGTGTGTGGCGCTGGAGGGAGGAAGATGGGATCGGGAGAGGGATGCGGGAGGATCGGGAACGGGCGCAGGAGAGGCGATGGGGTCGAGCGATGCGGCGCGAGGGAGGAGACGAGGGAGAGATCGATGGGAGCGCTCGGGCTAGGGTTAGATCGGTGGGGCGCCGGCTGGGCCTTAGAGGTTTAGTGGGCCGGCCTGGGAGGCCGATGCCCGGTGGGTGCTTCGCTGCTGGGCTGCTCGCTCCCTTTCTCCCTCATTTCTTTCTTTAATTCTTCGCATGAATAACAAGAGCAGAAATTCACAGAAGATCTGGAAGGAAGTAGACTGAGACAAAAATAGATCTGAGATCCTGGATTTATGAACAATTTGAGTAAAATGATTTGGACATTTTTAAAGGCATAAAAATAATTCAAGTTTGAATTAAATTCAAACTTGAGCCATTTTTGAACCCAACCAAAACAACTCCAAAATGGATGATACTTGACAGAGAGGTATAAGGCATGGTGCAAGATTTATTGGCAAAGATTGAACATTAATGGAGAAGGGAGAAATGGCACTTGCATAAAGGAGTAAAAGAAGAGGAAGGAGAAGGTGATGGTGCGTGGGGTGATCATGCATGAAACACACAATGCACATGATGAGCATGATGAAATGATGCAATGCAAGAGATACAACAAACAAAACAAATCACACGACGAAACTCGGAGTAGCTGGAAGTCTTTTGGAGCGTCGGTCTCGGGGCGTTACAACACTCCACCACTACGAGAGGATCTCGTCCCGAGATCTAGGATGGCACCGGAGAGAAACGGAAGAGAAAGAGAAGAGGTAAAACTAAGTTGCTTCGTTGACGAACGAGTGAAACCATGAACCTTGAGAGGTTGAGCAATTTAAAAGAAAGAGTACAATAGAGATGAACGAGATTGCAAACAATCCGTTAGAAAAGAGGAACAAGGAGTATTACGAGAATTTGAAGGTTGCAAAGACATGAATCAAGAGTTTCACGATCGAAAAGAATATGACCACATCGGTATAATGAGATAGCCAAGGAACAAGAATTTCAGAATTTGGACAGCACTCCGGTAGAAAAGAGAAGAAAACTTGATGAGATGAAAAGATATTGAATGAGAACACAACACTGCGGTTACATGGATAGGCAAGAAAAGAACATGATCCTCACAATTCGAGATGATGAGTGAAAAGAGCAACATCATAATGCCTCCGGAAGAAAGAATAGAAGTTAGATCGTTGGGATAAAGGGACGGAGAAGAAAATGACAACTTTTGCCACAAGTGAACTTGGAAAGCATCCTTGCAAAGAAGAATCGAATGGAGTTGTTGGAAATTCAACAACGAGAAGCACAAGCTTGTTGTGGGCTTATGGAAAACATCTCGAGACTATGAGGTGACAACCGGCCACAAATTGCAACCATTGATTTGATTGAGAGCACCAAAGAGATGAAAGCTTCTTCCACCGAGGTGATAGAGAGACAACTCTGATCATTGATATGCACCACAAATAGCAACATTCCTTAGGGAAGGCTTTAGGTGAAATATGACACAAGATAACTCCAATGAAGAAGTTGATTGGTCGAAAAGATCTCTTGAACGAAGAGAAAAAGATGGATTTAGAATACCTCATTCTTGACAACATATGAATCATGAAACATGAATGGAAATTGTCAAGAGTGACATAACACCACCTCAAAAGATAAGGTAGAAAGAAAAAAATGCACTTTGGAATGCACGATAAAGAATGCTTGAACTCCTCAAAACAAAACATGTGTTGAGCACCATGTTTATTTTTAGAGTATAGCTTGGCGGGTCATAACTTCAAGAGAAAACTTGAAGAACAATTGAAGAATGAAAGGAATCCTTGACGAACCACCATGTAGAGCCTCCATGAAGAACTCCGGTAATAAAAGGATGGTGGAAAGAAAAAGAAGTTGAAAACACAAGGTGTACCTTGCAATGATTTAGAATGAACTTCGCGACGATAATGCGGAAAACTTGGAACTCCGGAAAAGAAAAGATAAAGCATCTCGAACCGAGAATGTGATATGATGACTAACTCCGGAAAGAAAGATGAATCACTTGTAATCAAGAATTTATTCATCTTGAATAATCTCCGTAAAAAGAATTGAGTCACCTCAAGGAAATAAGAATAAGATTTATTGCATGCTTATCCTTCATCAAATTTAATTGATGACAAGCAACGGATTTGCATACTACTTATTCCCGTAGAAAGGATTAAGAGGGATATAGCGCAAAACTTGAGGAAGTCTTCATGAACCACCGGTAGGATAGGAAAGAACGAATGAATTGATATGATAACGAAGGAAGTGAAATCTTGAATGAACCACCGTAAGAATTGAAAATGAAAGTAGCAAAGGCACAAATCACCAGGAAGAATTGGAAAACGAATGAAGATACTTTATGGGATTTAGATACATGAGAACGAAGAGATCATGAACTGATTAGAGGGTATTGAACGATGCACCGGTAAATTTGGAAAAACAAAAGCTGAAAGCTGAGAATGAGGAATTATGACATGATGGCCTTCGGGGAAAAGAAATGGAAGCAACTCATGAAATGCTTCGGATGGTTATGAAAATAATTCTCATAATCGAAACAATAATGAGAAAATGCATCAAGCTAGAATAATGAATATTCAAGAGAATGGACCAAGATTAAAGAGAAACTCTTCTTCGGTCTTCAGATGACGACGAGAAACACCACCAAAATTACTGAGACACTCCGGGAGAATTAAAAGAGGAAAGGTTGAGCCAAAGATGAAAAGAATTTGAAAGATCTTGGAGAAGGCATGCGACTGATGAAAATTCATTCTTACGTCAAACTTTGAAAAGAATTTGGGAATGGCTCCGGGAAAATTAGAAGAGACAGGTAAGATCCTGGGAAAAGACCTGTGGGTTAGGGCCCACTCAAAAGAAAACACCGTAGAGAATGATATTAAAAGAGATGTTGCACCGGTTGAATTAAATGGCTTGAATGAGATAACAACCTCGAAAGAGCTTGAACGGATTAAGATTGGAAACACAAGTCTTGTGAGATATCTTGAGCACTCCAGAACAAATGAATAGGAAGAAGTGAATGATTAAGAGGTGCATCGGTATGAGTAAGCATTGAAATGAGGAAAAAGGTATGATCAACAAAACTTGACTTGAATCCACCGGAGAAGAGAAAGGAATGAGGAATGACGAACTAGTAGAACAACTTCTTGAGAACCACCGGGTAAGAACATTGACGGAAAAGAATGGAGAAACTTCACAAAAATAAAAGGATACTTGGTAAAGAAATCTGAGTCCTTGAAGAAAAAGGGTGGGTGGGCGGGAAAAATAAAGACAACTTGGAGACGGATGAAACAAACACCATTGAGAAGAAATGATAATTGGTCTTGCTGATGTTGAAGTGATCGGATCCACTTGAAGAGAAACACGCCGGTTGAAAAGGATTGACATGACAATCTCGATTGTCGAGAAGGATTGGTATTCACATCGGAGTATGAGAACACCATTTCGGAAAGGTATGGAATCAACATTTGACTTTGAAGCAACTCGAATACCACAATTAAAACAAAACAAAGGATTTGGCTTGCAGAATAAGCTGGAACAAATACATATGATAGAGATTTACCCAATCCCATATCATGCATCTATCGAAAAGATATACTAGGAGCTACTTGAATTCCCACCTATAAAACTCCCAAAACTTTCCGGTTATGCAATCTGGTGTTGGGGATACGGGGAAGCAATATATCTCACCCAAACTAACAATACCTACATCCAAGCTGTATCCATCCGTCAACACATAACCAAGAAACCTTCGGAAATCGTCTACCTCAACCTTCGAAAAGCATCCGTTATACGAGTCATGGCAATACTCCCGTACTCACCTCGATCTTTGGGTTAGCGGGGTTATCTCACCAACAAGCGCATAAAAGAGATTTTCGATGTCGGCGACTAAACTCGGTATTCCGAACTGCAACGATAAAATTATGACGACAACACCTCGAGCTCAACTCCCGGGACTCCTCCACTAAAAACCCCTCGCGACGGGAGGCACCAAGACAATGTTGTCATCATAAAACCATCGGAACGATTCTAAGATACCAGCGTGATCCTAAAAAAATTTAGTGAAATTTTAGAAGAGAAGAGTCAAAACTCTACGTCGGAGACCTCACCAGAGCGATTTAAGGACCGAGGAGTAAAAAGAATTCCTAACTCTCCGATATATATAATCCTAAATGACTCAAAACATTTTTCTAGACACAACTCGGCCGCTAAAAGCGATCAAGCGGTGGGGCTCCTAAGGTCGGAAGGCTCGATTACCAACTTAGGCGCCCTCGATGCGGCTATATCTCCCACGTGTCGAAGCACGACTTAGAGGCATAACCGCATTGAAAGCAATGTCGCAAGTGAGGTAATCTTCGCACAACCCATTTAATACATAAGGGAAAGAGATACATAGTTGGCTTACAATCGCCACTTCACACAATTACATGAATAAAGCATTACATCATCCAGATACAATCAAGGTCCGACTACGGAACCAAAATAAAAGAAGAACCCCAAATGCGACAAAGGTCCCCGATCGACCCCAACTGGGCTCCACTACTGATCAACTAGAACGAACAACACAAAGGCAAGATCTTCATCAAACTCCTCCTTGAGCTTGGTTGCGTCACCTGCTCGATAACATAGGCACCTGCAAACTGGTTTTGGAAGTATCTGGTGAGCCACGAGGACTCAGCAATCCCATTACCATGGGTATCAAGACTAGCAAAGCTTAAAGGGAAAGGAAGGGGTAAAGTGGTGAGGTTGCAGCAGCGACTAAGCATATATGGTGGCTAACATACGCAAAGAAGAGCGAGAAGAGAACAAGCGGAACGGTCGTGAAGCTAGCAATGATCAAGAGGTGATCCTGAACCCCTACTTACGTCAAACATAACACAGAAACCGTGTTCACTTCCCGGACTCCGCCGAGAAGAGACCATCACGGCTACACACTCGGTTGATGTGTTTTAATTAAGGTCAACTTCGGGTTTTCTACAACCGACATTAACAAATTCCCATCTGCCACATAACCGCGACACGGCTCTCAAAAGTTTATACCTGCGGGGGTGTCCCAACTTAGCCCATGACAAGCTCTCGCGATCAACAAGGAATAGACCTTCACCCAGAAGACCCGATCGGTCTTGGAATCCTCAGACATCAAGACATTTCGACAATGGTAAAACAAGACCAGCAAAGCCGCCCGATCGCCGACAATCCCGATAGGAGCTGCACATATCTCGTTCTCGAGGCAACACCGGATGAGACATCCTCGAGTAAAACCAGACCTCGAGTTGCCCGAGGGGGCCCCGATCTACTCGGTTCGAACCAGCACTTAGACAAGCACCGGCCGGGGGCTAAAATAAAGATGACCCTCGAGAGAGCGACTCCCAAGGAAAAGTATAGGTGGTGGTGAGGCAAATGGTAAAAGTCAATGTTGGGCCTTCTTTGGACAAGTTTTATTCAAAGCGAACTGTCGGGGGTCCCATAAATCACCCGACCGCGTTAGGAGCATAAAATCCGGGAACATAACACGGTATGACGGAAACTAGGCGGCAAGAGTGGAACAAAACACCAGTTATAAGGCTGAGCCTTCCACCCTTTACCAAATATATAGATGCATTAATAATATAAGAGATATTGTGATATCCCAACAAGTAAACATGTTCCAACAAGGAACAACATCTCCATGTTCCAACGAAGAACAAACTTCATCTTCACCTGCAACTAACAACGCTATAAGAGGGGATGAGCAAAGCGGTAACATAGCCAATCAATGGATTGCTAGGAATGGTGTCAAAGGTTAGAGGTTTGACATGGCAATTTGGGAGGCTGACAAGCAAATGGTAGGCATCGTAGCATTGGCATAGCAAAAGAGCGAGCATCTAGCAAGCAAAGATAGTAGTGATTTCGAGGGTATGATCATCTTGCCTGGGATCCCGCAAGGAAGAAGAACGATTCCATGAAGAAGACAAACGGACGAAGTCGAACGGATCCTCACAACTCCGGAACGAAACCGAAGCTAACGAGAGAAAGCACCCGGAAAGAAACAAACAACATGGTAAACAACCATCACATAAAACATGGCATGATGCACAAGCAAGTATGATGCATGTCCGGTTTAAAGAGGCATGGCATGGCAAAATGCAACAAACTATCTTACAAATTAAGTGGAGCTCAATATGCAACGGAGTTGCATATTTACGAAACACCACATCTATTATTTAGTTCTCTCTCGGTTATGAACAAGACAAGATTAAATGTTGGTTAACATGGCAAGAGGTGAAGCATAAATAAACTAACTATTTAGGCAAGTTTAAATGAGGCCGGAACAACAAACAACAATTCCGGAAAATCCCCATATGTCTATTAGTAGTTTAATGCAAACACAATTTTAAGCATTTAAATGTTGTTATCATGATGCGAATGTCATATGCAAGTTTTATGCAATTTTTATGAAAATGTTGACAAGAGCATGTTATGAAGCATTTATCACCATGGCGGAACAAAAAGGGTGCCACGGTGGCGAAACAAAAATGGTGCCACGGCAACATATCCGAAAATGATGCCACAGCAACATGTCGGTTCCGGTAACTCATGGAAGTACCGGTGCAAAAGGAAGGGTGACGTGAGCGAGTCATGCAAGATGGTGGGGTGATCCCGGATTACCGGGTTCCCACGGGATAGTGGCATGGAAACGAGTGACACTACGGACACGGTGCAAACAAGGGCATCTCATACAACACGCATTCGTTCCATGGCGGTCGTTCTCGGCGGTTATACCTTCGAAGCGTGCATTTTCGGAGCGGTTCGGGTTCGGCGAAGGAAGTAGTCGTTCACGGGTCGTCGTGGAGGTAGATGTACACGGCGTAGTGGAAGTCGTTGTTCACGTGGAGACGGTAGTTGTACACGTGGCGACGGTAGTGGAAGTAGTGGTACACGGCGGCGGCGGTAGTTGTTCAGGGTCTTGCGGGTCGTCGTGTAGCCGTACATGTTCGTTGTGGTACACGGTTCAAAGTCGTACATATCCCGTAGATGTTCAGGGTCGCCGTGAGGAACTTGTCGAAACCAGGGTGCATCTTGGCGGTCTCGTCTCGGCCTTCAACCCAAAACAAAGCAAGGCAAAAGACTCGGTGCGGTTCCGGTGGTCGAACAAGGCAGGGGCAGCTCGGTCACGCGCGCTGCGGGCGGCAGAGGATGAAGCAGAGGAGCAGCACCGCGAGGGAAGGCAGTCGAGGGAAGCCGTCGTGGTGGAGCAGCAGCGACGAGCAGGCCAAGCGGCCCACGCCATGGACGTGGTTGGACTGGCAGCAAAGGGAGGCTGGGGCACGGGCCGGAGTTGATGAGCTCCTGGTCGAGCAGAGAGCTCGGGCAAGGCAGCGGCACCATGAACGAAGGGAGCAGGAACTCGGGGAGGAGATCGAGCGCTGGTGAGGGGCCTCGCTGGGCTGCACGGCCATGGCAGGGGGGCCATGAGAACCTGCTGAAGGAGGAGGGCACGAGCCTCGAGCATCTTCGAGCATGCGGGCGGGCGACGAGGCAAGAGGTCACGCGAGGAGGAGTTGACAGCAGCACGCCATGAGAGGCGGAGCTCGCGGCAGGAGGCGAAGAAGACGGCGTGGAGGCGCAGCATAGGTCGCGGTCGATGGAGAAGGCCTTGGCGCGGCGGGGACGAGCTCGCTCCGGTGAAGGCGGCGCCGCTTGAGGCGGGGGAACAGGGGCCGCCGGAGTTGGGGTCCTCGGCCGCGGGGTGCGAGGGAGCCGGGCGGCGGCCTGCTGCTGGTGGCGCTGCTTGGCCGACGGTGACGCACGGAAGAAGGAGGGGTCGAGGCGAGGAGAAGCAAAGCGCCGAGGCAGGGCAACGGTGATCCGTGAGGACGCGGGGCGGCGGCCTGCTGGATCCGGCGGAGATGCTCGGGGTCGCTCGCGGGGGAGGAGATCGAGCGCGGGGCGCTCCTCTGTGTGTGGCCCTGGAGGGAGGAAGATGGGATCAGGGGAGGGATGCGGGAGGATCGGGAACGGGCGCAGGAGAGGCGATGGGGTCGAGCGATGCGGCGCGAGGGAGGAGACGAGGGAGAGATCGATGGGAGCGCTCGGGCTAGGGTTAGATCGGTGGGGCGCCGGCTGGGCCTTAGAGGTTTAGTGGGCCGGCCTGGGAGGCCGATGCCCTGGTGGGTGCTTCTGCTGCTGGGCTGCTCTGCTCCCTTTCTCCCTCATTTCCTTTCTTTAATTCTTCAGACAGAATAACAAGAGCAGAAATTCACGGGAAGATCTGGAAGGAAGTAGACTGAGACAGAAATAGATCTGAGATCCTGGATTTATGAACAATTTGAATAAAATGATTTGGACATTTTTAAAGGCATAAAAATAATTCAAGTTTGAATTAAATTCAAACTTGAGCCATTTTTGAACCCAACCAAAACAACTCCAAAATGGATGATACTTGACAGAGAGGTATAAGGCATGGTGCAAGATTTATTGGCAAAGATTGAACATTAATGGAGAAGGGAGAAATGGCACTTGCATAAAGGAGTAAAAGAAGAGGAAGGAGAAGGTGATGGTGCATGGGGTGATCATGCATGAAACACACAATGCACATGATGAGCATGATGAAATGATGCAATGCAAGAGATACAACAAACAAAACAAATCACACGACGAAACTCGGAGTAGCTGGAAGTCTTCTGGAGCGTCGGTCTCGGGGCGTTACATCCGGCGCTTCTGGCGTTGGCCCGAATCTGTCGAAGATCAAGTATCCACGGATATCCGCCGTGTAGTTCAGGTTTCCAAACCTGATTTGATGGCCGGGGGCATAGCTATCGATCTGCTCCAGGCAGCCAAGCGAATTGGCCCACAACGTGAAGCCGCCGAACACGAAGATCTGTCCGGGGAGGAAAGTCGCACCCTATACAATGTCGTTAATGACGATTGAAGGAGCCATCGAGCCTGGCAGCGATGACACAGAGGAACTCTCAATGACAGCACCAATGTCGGTGTCAAAACCGGCGGATCTCGGGTAGGGGGTCCCGATCTGTGCGTCAAGGCCGATGATAACAAGAAGTAAGGGACACGGATGTTTACCCAGGTTTGGGCCCTCTCGATGGAGGTAAAACCCTACTTCTTACTTGATTAATATTTATGATATGGGCAGTACAAGAGTAGATCTACCACGAGATCATAGAGGCTAAACCCTAAAAGCTAGCCTATGATGGTATGATTGTAATTGTGATCGGCCTTCTAAGGACCAACCTCTCCGGTTTATATAGACACCAGAGAGGGCTAGGTTTACATGGAGTTTGTTACAAGGAAGGAAATATAATATCCGGATCCCCAAGCTTGCCTTCCACGCCAAGGAAAGTCCCATCCGGACACGGGCTGAAGTCTTGATTCTTGTATCTTCACGCTTCAATAGTCCGGAGGTTGTACACAGTCCGGCTATCCGGATACCCCCTAATCCAGGACTCCCTCTGCCGGCGAGGCCTACCGTCCTGGTTCTGTCGGGGTGAGTTTTCCTTCTGCTTCCATCCTAGTGGCCGAGTCGTCCCTGCTCGTTATTCATTTTGCCTTGGACTTCAGGTCACCGATCGCGCTGGCGACGGCGGCGGCCGACGCCGCGGTCGCCGAGGATGTTGCGTTCCGGAGGAGCCGGTCCGGCACCGTCGACCGGGACGAGGAAGAGGAGCCGGCATACTCGGATCTCGGCCTGGACCCGTCCGACGCCGAAGGCTTGGTCTGGCGGGACTGGAACAGGGCCGATGCGGAGCTGGAGGCAACATCGGTCCGGGCCTGGACTGATGCTGCGGCGACATGGGCGCGGGCCGACGAGGAGTCGGCGTGGCGGGAGATGCCGGAGGGCATGGTGGTGGCAGCGACGATCTTCGAGCCATCGTCGGTGAGGGAGCGCGGCCAAGGAGGCCAGGCTGAGGTGGTGGACCTCGACTGGGAGGTCGTGGAGGTTGAGGACGTCACCCCGCCAGGGGTCGACGCTGTCGAGCGGGCGGGGGTCGACGGAGGCGGTGACGATGCCGTCTTGGAGGAGGTGCCATGGGTGGCGCTCCAGGGGACGCCCCAGGCATCAGCGAGCGGGACGCCGCTGGTAGTGGCGCCGCGGGCCACCCCGGCTGCCGAGCAGGTGATGGCGTCGCAGGCCGGCCTGGCTGTCGAGTCGGTGGCGGCGCTGGAGAGGGCGTTGGAGGAGGCACCGGCCGCGGCGGGAGCGGCCGATGGAGAGCATGCCCTGGTGCCTAGGCCAAGGAGACGTCGGCCCGCCATGTCACAGCCGGCACGGGGCGGGGCCGCCATGGTCTTCAGGCCTCAGACCCAGGAGGAGGCGGCGATGGACGCCGTCAGCTGCCGTCTGCGCGGGCGGATGGACCGGATCGAGGCCTTTGCCCAGGCCAAGGTGGATCGGATGCGGGAGCTGGAGCGTCGTGCTTGTAAGCTCCCTTTCCTCCTTTTGATATTTCTTCCTTTGCAGCTTCTTCTTTGTGGGGGCGCGCTAGCGCACCCACTGGGTGTAGCCCCTGAGGTTCGAGCCAACTACGTAGTAGTTGGGTCAATTCTTTGGAATGCCGTCTTTGTATTGATCGCTTCTTTTTACAATAGCTAGATGCCTACCGGGTCAGCGCCTTCAACCGCCTCCTGGGCAAGTATCGGGAGCTCAAGGAGCAGCTTGCCGCCAAGGAGGAGGAGCTCCACGTCGCCGCAGGTATCTTCATGCTCTTTTTTTAGTGGGGGCACACTAGCACACCCACTGGGTGTAGCCCCCAAGATTCGGGCCAACTATGTAACAATTGGGTCGAATCTTAAAACTTGCTCTTCTTTTCTGAATCTTCTTTTTGTAGTGAAGGTATTGTCTCGGCAGACCCGACTACTTCGGGCCGGCCATCACTACGACCGGCTTGTCACTGATGCCGACCGTCTCAGAGCTGAGGTGGCGCAGGCGAAGGCGGAGGCAGCGGCGGCCTGGCGGTCGCTCGACGAAGCCAGCCGGCTGTAGGAGCGGTTGGCGAGCGACAAGAGCCGCCTCGAGGCCAAGGTGGAGCACCTCAAGGCAGAGGCCGCGAAGGTGGTGGAGGCGCAGCGGGCCCTGGCCGAGGCAGACCAGCAACGCGACAAGTTGGCCGATGACAAGGGCTAGCTTCAGGCCGAGGTGGAGCGCCTGAAGGGGTGGGTGACCACGGCGAAGGAGGCCTGCCAGGAGGAGGCCCGCCACCGCGAAGCGTCCGAGAAGGCCGCCGAGGACAAGGACGCCGAGCTGAAGGCGGCCCTTGCAAAGGTGGCCGACTTGGAGAAGGCGCTCCATGAGCGCGACTGTACCATTGATCGGGAGCGGCGCGGTACGTTGCTCAAAGCACAGCACCTGGAAGAATCCTTCTCCAGTAAGTGATTTTCTTGAATTTTGCCGGGTTGGCATCTGACTTCTTGTCCTTGATGTTTTTTTTCTGACTTGCTTTGTTTTCTAACAGGGGCCTTCCCGGAGAAGCATCAGCTGGCGAAGGAGGTCGTCCGCTTCCAGCGCGACCCGCTGGGGTCGTTGGCTTCGGGACCAACCCGCAGGTGGCGTGGACCTTCCCAGAGATCATGACCGCCGCCGAGGCTCGCCTGCGAGTTTTGGGTGATCAGATGGGGCGGCTGTCCCAGGCCGGCACGGCGATGACGGCGGCCCTGTGGCCGGGCTCCATTGCGCCGAGCAGCTTCACGCGGCTAGCATGCTGGCTGGAGATGAGGCCGGACCGGCTCCATGAGTGGCGCATCTCCGCCGCTCATGCCAACACCGAGATGGCACTCTAGTTCGCGCTGTCTTGGCACCCGGACCTGCAGCTGGACGCGTTGATGGGCCAGCGGGCCAGCTCGGAGCAGCAGCTACAGGAGCAGGCCAACCGGATTGCTTCTCGGGCCAGCTACATTGCTGGGTTTGCCTTCCATGATGAGTTCCACCCGGAGCGGGCGGAAGATGGCGGAGTCGTTGCTGGCGACGACCATGGCCTGCTTCTGCATGACCCGGAGGGCAGCTCTGAGGAGACAGACGTCTACCGCGACCGAGGTGTCGAGGAGGAGGACACCGGTACTTCCACAGACCCGGAGGCCGCCGTGGGGGAGCTCTCAACTGCGCGACCTGGCGCTAGAGACGCCTGAGGCTGTCCTATTATGACTTAGTTGAATTTGCTGTTAGGTAGCAGGTCCACCCACCCACTGGGGGTTTCTGGGTGTAATGCACTCTGGCCATGGGCCCGTTCTTAAATATTTTGTGAATGTGTGTGCTCTTGCTTTTTGCTTTTTGAACCAATTTCTTGAGTTTTTCCTATCTCGACACCCCCCCCCCCGCGAGTCTGACGGCCGAGGCTCCGGTCTGTGACAAGGAGTTTGGACTTTTAAGAGGAGTGCGTAGTACTTAGGTTTTTCAAAACGTTGAGCGCGAGCGAAATACGCACTGGGCCGGCTGGCGGCAATCCGGTAGAGCCGGTTGGCGAGCAGCCGGTCATGCAGCTATTTTTAAAGTGACAGGCCGGGTTGGTCGACCTGGCGGCCTTTGACTTAGTGTTTGAGGCGTGCTGGGGCTTTGGCCCTTTGTGCTTGCCAGCCGACAGTCGAAGTCGGTTCTGTGGCCTAGGGCGAAGTTTGGGGCTGCGGCGTCCTTAGCGCGTCAGGAATCACCAAGGAAGGCGGCGGGTGGCGACCAAGCCAACCAGCCCCCGAGACCCGGGGTCGATTGAGTCGGACCGTTGGCCGGGTTTGGGAGCAAAGTGATGCATAAAAGTAGGAGACACAATAACTTGGTCGGAAAAGGGCAGCCCCTGAGCATCGTTCGGGGACCCCATAGTTTCATGCCTTTACAAAAGGCAGCGATACATACATTCATACGACTAACTATAAAACGGGCGGAGGAGTTCCGCATTCCACGGCCGGGTCGTTTCTTCGCCCGTGGTATCTCTCTTGCGCTTGTTTGACTTGCGTGCGTCGATGAGGTAGTAGGCGTTGCAATCGCACAAGGCCCTGCTGACGATGAACGGGCCCACCCATGGAGGGGACAGCTTGTGCTGGCCGGCTTGCTCTTGGACGAGTCGGAGGACAAGGTCGCCCTCGCGAAATGCGAGGGGCTTTATCTTCTTGCTGTGGTAGTGCCGCAGGCCTTGCTGGTAGATGGCCGAGCGGCTGAGCGCAAGGAGGCATGCTTCTTTGAGTAGGTTGACGCCGTCTTCGCGGGCTTCCTTGGCTTCAGCTCCGGTGTAAATCGCGACACGCGGAGAGTCAAACTCGACGTTGGTCGGGAGACGGCTTCGGCTCCATAGACGAGGAAGAACGGGGTGAACCCGGTCGACCTGTTCAGCGTGGTTCGAAGACTCCAGAGGACAGCCGGGAACTTGTTGAGCCAGCTGCCGGGTGAGCGGATGAGCGGGTCAACGAGCCGTGGCTTGATGCCGGATAGGATGAGGCCGTTGGCTCGCTCGACCTGCCCATTGGACCGCGGGTGCGCAACGGAGGCCAGGTCAAGGCGGATGCCGGATACGGAGCAGTATTGCATGAGCGCGCCCTTGGTGAAGTTGGTGCCGTTGTCCGTGATGATGCTGTTCGGCATGCCGTAGCGTACTCCGATGTCTTTGATGAGCCGAACGGCTGTTGCCTTGTCCAGTTTCTTGATTGGCCGTGCTACGATCCACTTGGTGAACTTGTCCACCGCCACCAGCAAATGCATCATGCCGCCTTGGTCGGTTTTGAAGGGTCCCACCATGTCGAGTCCCTAGACCGCGAAGGGCCAGGCGATCGGGATGGTGCAGAGCACTGACGCGGCTGGTGGCTGCGCTTGCTGAAGCACTGGCATCCCTCGCACTTGAGGACGAGTGACTCAGTGTCTTCGAGGGCCGTAGGCCAGTAGAAACCATGGCGGGAAGCCTTGTCCACCAGGGATCGTGACGCGGCGTGGTGCCCGCATTCGCCCTGGTGTATGTCGAGGAGGATGTCGATGCCTTGGTCCTACTCAACGCAGCGCTGGAACACGCCGGTGGAGCTGCGTTTGACGAGCACGTTGTTGATGATGCTGTAGGCGGACGCCTGGCGTTGCACCTGCCGGGCTTCGGTCTCGTCCATGGCGAGGACCCCGTTCTCCAGGAACTCCGAGATGGGCAGGGCCCAAGACGGGGCCGTCACCACGGCGAAGACAGCCACCAGGGTGGGTTCTGGGTCGGCAGCCCCCGAGCCGGGCTGAGCAGCCCCCCGGGTCGGGGATGGCGGCGGCTGGGTCGAGGGTAATGGTGGCCGGGTTGGCGGCTTCGGTCTCTGGGCCGAGTTCAGAAGTCCCTGGGCCGGGTTCGGCAGTCCCCGAGCCAGGTTCAGCAGTCCTCGGGCTAGGTTCGGAAGTTCCCGGGCCGGGTTCGGCAGTCCCCGAGCCAGGTTCAGCAGTCCTCGGGCTAGGTTCGGAAGTTCCCGGGCCGGGTTGAGGCGCGGCCGGGTCGTTCGGGACGTGGATGGACTCGGAGTCCGGAGATGGATTGACGGACGACTTGTGCAGGTGCTCGAGGGAGATGCCAGACGGGATGGACTGCCGGGACGAGGCGATCTTGGCTAGCGCGTCGGCTGCCTCATTCTCCGTGCATGACACGTGGAGGAACTCGCAACCCTCGAAGGATCCGGACAGCTTCTGGACGAGGAAGCGATAGCTTGCCATGTTGGAGTTGCGGGCGTCCCACTCGCCAGAGCACTGTTGCACGACCAGATCCGAGTCGCCGTAGCACAGGATGCGCCGGATGCCGAGTTCCTTGGCAAGCCGGAGGCCATGCACAAGGGCTTCGTACTCGGCGACGTTGTTGGAGGCAGCGAAGTGGATCTGGAGTGCGTAGTGGAGTCGGTCACCCTTCGGGGAGGACAACACGATGCCGACCCCTAGGCCGAGTCACATCATGGAGCCGTCGAAGTGCATGCGCCAGTGCGTCGAGTCCGGAGGTGGTGGCTGGTACTGGGTCTTGGTCTAGTTGACGAGGAAGTCAGCCAAGGCCTGGGACTTGATCGTGGTGCGGGTTCGTAGAGGATGGTGTGGCCGGCTAGCTAGAGCGCCCACTTGGCGACTGGCCAGAGGCGTCCCGGCACCCGATGATCTCGCCGAGGGGGGCCATGCTGACCACGGTGATAACATGGTCTTGGAAGTACTGCTTCAGTTTCTTGGCGGTGAAGTACATGCCGTATGATACGTCTCCGTCGTATCTACTTCTCCAAACACTTTTGCCCTTGTTTTGAACTATAACTTGCATGATTTGAATGGAACTAACACAGATGTTTTTTTTCAAGCAGAATGCCATGGTTTTATTTTTGTGCAGAAATAAAAGTTTTCGGAATGACCTGAAAATCCACGGAGCAACTTTCTGGAATTAATAAAAAATATTGGCAAAAGAATTAACATTAGGGGGCCCACACCCTGTCCACGAGGGTGGGGGCGCGCCCCCTGCCTTGTGGGCCCCCTGAAGCTCCACTGACCTCAACTCCAACTCCATATATTCACATTCGGGGAGAAAAAAATTAGAGAGAAGGATTCATCGCATTTTACAATACGGAGCCGCCGCCAAGCCCTAAACTCTCTTGGGAGGGCTGATCCGGAGTCCGTTTGGGGCTCTCAAGAGGGGAATCTGTCACCATCGTCATCATCAACCATCCTCCATCACCCATTTCCTGATGCTCACCCGTGCATGAGTAATTCCATCGTAGGTTTGCTGGACGGTGATGGGTTGGATGAGATTTACCATGTAATCGAGTTAGTTTTGTTAGGGTTTGATCCCTAGTATCCACTGTGTTTTGAAATTGATGTTGCTATGACTTTGCTATGCTTAATGCTTGTCACTAGGGCCTGAGTGCCATGATTTCAGATCTGAACCAATTTTGTTTTCATGAATATATGTGAGTTCTTGATCCTATCTTGCAAGTCTATAGTCACCTATTATGTGTTATGATTCGACAACCCCGAAGTGACAATAATCGGGACCACTCTCGGTGAAGACCGTAGTTTGAGGAGTTCATGTATTCACTAAGTGTTAATGCTTTGGTTTGGTACTCTATTAAAAGGAGGCCTTAATATCCCTTAGTTTCCAATAGGACCCCGCTGCCACGGGAGGGTAGGACAAAAGATGTCATGCAAGTTTGTTTCCATAAGCACGTATGACTATATTCGGAATACATGCCTACAGTACATTGATGAACTGGAGCTAGTTATATGTCACCTATGTTATAACTATTACATGAGGAATCGCATCCGACATAATTATCCATCACTGATCCAATGCCTACAAGGTTTTCACATATTGCTCTTTGCTTAGTTACTTTACCGTTGCTGCTATTACAATTACTACAAAACTGCTACTATTACTTTTGCCACTATTACTGTTACTTCCATACTACTTTGCTACTAAATACATTGCTGCAGATACTAAGTTATCCAGGTGTGGTTGAATTGACAACTCAATTGCTAATACTTGAGAATATTCTTTGTGTAACATCCCAAATTTTCAATTTGGAATGTTTTACAAACAGATCATCATTGCATATCATATTTAATTAATTTTGTTTCGGTCCTAGAAATTCTACGCAACTCAAGGACCCACGGAGAGAGTGGGGGATTTCGATATTTTCATATTTGAGTTTTCTCAAATTTTGGAAGTAGGATCATTTGATTCTATTTATTTTATCTTCAATTATTTAAATCATATAAATATGAGAGAGGGAATAAAATGACTTTCCCAAAATAAAGAAATATTGAGGATTTAATAAAAGAAAGATCAAATACGATTTTATTTTTGGATTTTCTGGCTATTTTATTCGAATTTAGGAAAAATGCATGTTTTCCAAAATTGCATTTAGGCCCAAATAAATGTTCATCTAAACCGGCTTGATTTTAGAAGCCGGGGAAAATTTATTTCGGTACTTTTGGAGTCCATTTATTATTTCTTTCGTTTGTTTTTCTGCGTGATAATTATTTTAAAAAAAACTGGAACCGACTACGGGCCATAACGGCCAGACTCCGCTTTGGCGGGTCTTCTCTCTTACGCCTCGGGCCCCGCCCCAGCCCAAAAACCGCTGCCGCCAGCCCAACCCGCCGCCGCCGGCCAAACCCTAACCCTAGCGCCGCCACCCGTGGCCAGGAGCTGCCGCCGCCGCTTCATTCTTTGTCGCCGCCCTTCTTCTTGCCGCCGATCGCCGCCACCACCGCGGACCCGCCGCCCTCGCCGCCAACCATCGCCGCCCTCGCCGAGCCGCCGCCACCGCCGACCCGCACCCCGAGGTTGACCTCGCCGCCGCCGTTTTTTTATAGAAAAACCGTTCGGTTTTCCCGTCAGTTTCTCGTCGTTTTTTTAGATTCCGTTTTTTCGTTAGATCGGTTTTCTTCCGGTTTGGATTAATTAGCGAGCGTTCACTCGTTCGTTCGTTTTAACGAACGCGTTCATCGTTTAGATCCAGATAACGAACGTTCGTTCGTTAATCTGTTCGTCGTTTTTCTTTTTCTCGGATTTATTCCGCGATTTTTCTGATCGTGATTTCTGATCCGATTTTTGTTTTAGTATAACTTTTCGCTCGTTTATCGGAATCGGGCGATTCAAGCGCCTAGAGTTTCGTCTCGAAACCCTGTTTCCGAATAATCTACTCAAACCAATTTTTGCTTCTGTAAAATTTGACTTAGGTCCAACTTAGTAAACGAAGCTTGTTTCTTTCGCCGTTTGAGTTTGGTTCTTCGTTTGATTTGATTCTTTTGCAAACCGGAGTTCTTAAGTTGAACTTTCTGGTTATACCTCTTATTTGAGTTTTACCCGTGCATTAGATGAGTACTTATTGTATGCTTGTTTGTTTGTTTGTTTGCTTGCGATAGAGTACCCGGACTGCGCCGCATGCTACTTCGAATCCCTAGGTTACGCGGATCACCAGCAAGGCAAGTAACACTTTGATCATACCTCTTTACTACCTAGTTTTTATGCATTAGATCAATCCTCAAACATTGCATGATTAGGATCTAATTAAATTGTGGGTTTTGGGAAGTAGATTGAGGTAGTACCTATTACCTGTTTTATTATCAAACCCTTGGGAGTTACTTCTACGTTTGCTTATTTGGCCATGCTATGCAAGTAGACGTGGATTGGGTGAGTGATTTCCATGAGAAATGTGAGATTGTTAATTAATGGTTTATTTAAGGTGGCAACTTTAAACACATCTGGGTGGATTGAGGCACTTGGGTATTCCAGGATTGCCTGTTTTTTTGGACCGCCACCCAGGCTCAAAGGGATCATAAGATTATTCATGCTAGAAACTTTCGTGTGCAGCCACATGCTATTATGGGCTCTAGCATAGTTGACTAAGCCGTGCGAACTCTTACAGTGGTAGACTAGCAGATGTAGGGGAAAGTAGGTGTACCGGTCTACCCATCGTAAGGTGCTAGCACTTCTGAAAGACTATGTCTCGGTCATTCGTTTCTCAAACACCATGTAGTGCGAGAAAACTAACGGAGGAGATCGAGTCATGTGGGGAAAAGTGCACAACTTCTGCAGAGTGTATAAACTAATCATGATTAGCCGTGTCCCCGGTTATGGACATCTTGAGTATCTAGTATGTGGATTATCGTGTGAATCTCATCATGTTACTTTAATTAATATTGTTGGGTTTGTTTAATGATGATGCTTAATTGGGATTGAGGATGCTGTCAACCATTCTCAATGTTTAACAACCACCATGATAGTTAAATAATTTATTCCTTTGTAGTAGGGAAAAACTGGCTTTACGCAAAAACTGTAACCATAGAGCTATCCACCAAGCCATATATGCATGTAGTATAGTTTTACTCTTTCATTTTTCTCTATGTGTTACTTTGCCAGCATATTCCATGTGCTGACCCATTTTCGGGCTACAACGTTCATGTTGCAGACTTTTCAGACGACGAGTAAGATGCTTTAGGATCATGGTTCTATACTCAGTGATGCTGTTGGAGTTGATGGACTCACTTATCTTCCAAGCCTTCCGCTGCTATTGTTATTAGATGGCCTTAAGCCATATTTATTGTAATAAGTTTCTCTTTGGAGACATTCGATGTAATAAGTGTGTGATTGCTACTCTATTATAAATCCTTCAAAATCTTGTGCGTGTCGGCATTCTTGATCGAGGATGACAACGATGCCGAGAGATCGGACTGTTTGAGGTCTGGTTGCTACATGATGGTATCAGAGCACACACTGACTTTAGGACACGATCACTAAGCAAAGACCATAGATCACTACTCTCTCTTCTCATTCTAACTCCTCATCTCTTCTATTCTTCTAGGGTGGCGGATGCAAGGAACAAGTTCATGCAACCGGATGAAGATACACCCTTTGGACGACACCTGAAGGAAGTAACCAAGTACTTGAAGATCGGAGTACCGAGCTTCACTGGAACCTACAACGCCACCTTACCTGAAGAGGAGCGCTGGATGATTCAAGTTCAAGTTCCAGGAAGGACGTTCATGCCAGTCACTGAGCCTATAGAGTTTTCCTTGGATGCACCAACCTGGAGTTTAGGGAAGAGCATGGCAGCTCACATCACCATGGGACGCATTGGAGAAGTTTATCACAAGGAGCTTAAGGATACTACCTACCAGATTTGTGGGCGCCGAGATGAGCAATGGAAGATGGTCAACACCAGGAAAGACAAATCACTTGCAGCTTTCATCCAGGAGTTAAACCAGCACATTCGACGCCATGAGAACCAGATGTGTGCAGGCATGATGGATCTGAAGAAAGCCATGACCAAGATCACAGAACTAGAGGAAGAACTCAAGTCTACACGCGATGGATATGAGGAGGAAATATCAACTCTAGTCGAGAAGAATGATGATCTGAAGAAGAAGCTAAGAGTGTTCATGTGATTTCCACCAACTGGAGAAGACGAAGATCGCACTTGCCCCTAGAATTACATCATCATCGACGATATGGACTCAGGACCCGGATGATAGTGATGATGACTATGTTGATGAAGCTGGAGTAGATATCATGAATTCTTCATCGGAGCAGTTTTTCTAGTAGACCACCATAAAGTAGTAGAATTTCCCTCCATGTATCTATTATAGTCTGAGCACTTTGAAACGATAGATAGACCGTTGTATGCCCTTGCTTGTTTGAATGAAGTGTTTTGATTGCAATTTGCCTCATGTGCATATGGGTAGTGTTTTCCCTCTAGACCTCATTCTATTTTGTATTCTCGTCTTTTCTAAACCCTCAGATGCCTCCGAGACGTGACAATGGATTCTCTTTCCCACCGGAGCTCACCCAGTTGATCCAGCAGCAGAATGCATTGATGCAGATACCAGTCTAGAATCGGAATCAGGGGAACAACAACAACAACAATCCACCACCACCACCACCACCTGTTGATCACTTAACCCATTTTCTTAGACTGAATCCACCGGTGTACTCCAGTAGCACCGAGCCGATTGTTGCAGATGATTGGCTTCACAAGACAGCCAGGGAGTTGATCACTGCAGGATCCACAGATGTGGAGAAGGTGCGATTTGCCGTACATCAGCTTGATGGACCCGCAGCATCATGGTGGGAGATTTTCACAGCCACTTATCTAGCAGACACTGTCACATGGGATCGGTTTCAGCAGGCTTTTCATACTGCCCATGTTTCAGCAGGAGCTATGGCCATGAAGAAGCGTGAGTTTCGCAACTTGCGCCAGGGAGGAAGATCAGTTGGCCAGTATGTGGATTATTTGATGCTAGCACGTTATGCCCCAGATGACGTCGCTACGGATGCAGCTAAGCAAGAGAAGTTTCTGGAAGGGCTGAATGATGAGCTGAGCATGTAGTTGATGGTAGCAAGTTTCAACAACTACCAGGATTTGGTAGATCGTGCTCTCATGACTGAAGGGAAGCAGCAGCAGATTGAAAACCGCAAGATGAAGTATGGACAAGGGAAGTACAATTCTGGAGCTCAGCAGAAGCCCCATTTTACTCCGAAGTCAGGAGGACAGTTTCAGCATACCCATGGAGGAGGTAGCTCGTACAATCACAATGGTCCCAAGAATGGTACCGGGAATGGAGGAAGTAGTAGCCAGAACCGTACCAACCCCTCAACACCAGCCAAGAAAGATCTGAGTCAAGTCACTTCTTTTAAGTGCCAGAAGACCGGACATTACGCCAATGAATGTCCTGAAGGCCAGACTGGAAATGGCAATGGAAGCTCCGGGAAGAAGCCGAACCCTTTCAGCAGAGGACAAGTGAACCACGTTAGCGTGGAGGAGGTTGAAGCTCAGCCGATGCTTGATAATAGGTAAGTTTTTGGTTAAGTCATTTGCTGCACTCGTTCTTTTTGATACTGGTGCATCGCATTCATACATATCAAGGGGATTTGTGGATAAGTATAAACTGCCCACTAGGGTTCTAAAAACACCCATGCTAGTAACCTCACCAGGAGCAGAGTATATGGCCAGTCGAGGATGTTTTCAAGTTCCGTTGGGTATAGGCAAGCATGTTTTCCCCTCGGATTTAATCATTTTGGAATCCCAAGGTTTGGATGTGATTCTGGGTATGGATTGGCTATCAATGTATGGAGGAAACATTGATTGCGCCAGTAAGTCGATTCTGCTTACTACCCCAGAAGGGAAAAGGATAAGGTATGTATCAAGGAATGAGCCGAGGAGGATGCACGTAAATTCCTTATCAGGAGTTGTGCAGGAGGAAGTACTAGTAGTGAAGGATTGTCCAGATGTATTTCCAGAGGATTTGCCAGGCATGCCATCAGACAGATGCATTGAGTTTTTGATCGAGCTTTTTCCAAGCACAGGGCCAATATCCAAGAGACCATACAGGATGCCCGCAAAAGATTTGGAGGAGATTAAAAGTCAGATTAAGGAGTTACTGGATAAAGGATACATTTGCCCAAGTTCTTCACCTTGGGGATCACCAGTACTTCTAGTGGAGAAGAAGGACGGATCGTTAAGGATGGTTGTTGAGTATCGAGGATTAAATGCGGTAACCATCAAGAATAAGTACCCACTGCCAATGATCAATGATCTGTTTGACCGACTACAAGGAGCAAACGTGTTTTCCAAGATCGATTTGCGATCAGGATACCATCAGTTGAAGATTCGAGAACAGGATATACCCAAGACAGCTTTTACCACTAGGTATGGGTTGTACGAGTATACCGTTATGTCATTTGGTCTGACTAACGCACCTGCATATTTCATGAACATGATGAACAAAGTATTTATGAAGTTTCTGGATAAGTTCATCGTGGTGTTCATTGATGACATCTTGGTCTACACGAAGAATGAAGAGGAGCATAAGGAGCACTTGCGTTTGGTATTGGAGAAGCTCAAAGAACACCAGTTATATGCCAAGTTTAGCAAATGTGAGTTCTGGTTGAAGGAAGTTTGATTCCTCGGACATGTTATATCCGGAGAGGGTATAGCAGTAGACCCCACCAAGGTTGTCACCGTGACTAATTGGGAAGCACCAACGACAGTTGGGGAGATCAGAAGTTTTCTTGGACTGGCAGGATACTACCGGAGATTCATTGAGAATTTTTCAAGGATTGCAAAGCCCATGACGGAGTTGTTGAAGAAGCATACCAAGTTCAATTGGACTGAGGAATGTGAGGCCAATTTCTAGGAATTGAAGAAACGTCTAGTTACCTCACCAGTGTTGATTCTGCCAGATCAAACTAAGGATTATGAGGTGTATTGCGATGCTTCACGCCGAGGACTTGGAGCAGTACTTATGCAGGAAGGAAGAGTTGTTTCGTATGCGTCACGACAGCTTAAACCTCATGAGTTGAATTATGCCACACATGATTTGGAGTTAGCAGCCGTAGTGCATGCATTGAAGACATGGAGACATTTTCTTATCTGAAATCATTGTGAGGTGTACACGGATCACAAGAGTTTAAAGTACATCTTCACGCAAAAAGAGTTAAACCTCAGGCAAAGGGGATGGTTGGAACTCATCAAGGATTATGATATGAGATTGCAGTATCACCCCGGAAAGGCTAACGTAGTAGCAGACGCATTGAGCCGTAAGAGCCAAGTTAATACACTCATGACCGCAGGACTGCCAAAGGAGTTAGCCGAGGACCTTTGCGAGCTATGTTTGGAGATAGTTCCGAGAGGCTATGTCACACCCTAGCTAGTTCATGCATTAGAGTGTTGCATCATGTCTATTTTTTCCAACAGAAACCTGAAATGGGATTGCCAGAACCCCCAGCCCCTCTGAAACAAACTAGGGTTTACTAAAAATATTTTCGATGAACTCAAATGCCCTTCTAAAATGTCCATCATTTTTGCCTTGGTTCGAGAACCTTTGCCAAAAGTGGTGCACAATTTCCTAGGTCATCCTAAGGTCTTTGAATTAAATCATAAGTATTTGAATTTGGGCATTTAAAATTATAAAATATTTCAAATGTCCAAATATTCCCAAACTAAAATGTTTCATGTTGGTAATATTCCAACAATGGACCAGAGCAGTTTGGTGAATTTTAGAACCTTCTAGGTATTTTAAATAATCCAACAAAGTTTGAGAAAAATAGAAAAAGAAAAAGAAAAGAACTTACAGGCGCCCGCCCACAGCCAGCCCACCGGCCGGCCCAGCCGCGCCCGGCGGCTGCTTACTTGTCGACCCGAGCAGCGAGGGTGCTCGGCAGTGAGCACCGCATGGGTGCCACGCACCTTTCGCCGCCTCGCCACCTCCCTCGCCTTGCCACGTCGGGTTCGCTCCCCGCTCTCCCCGATCCCCAGGCGCCCCTCTCCTCTCGGCTCGTCTCCCGCGCTCCCCAGCCATGGCCGAGCCGCCGTCGCCCTTCCACCATCGTAGCGCGTTCTCCGTCGACCCCACGCTGCGCCACCGTGTCGAGAGCTCCGCGCCGTCCACTCCTTGAGCTAGCCGAGCCCAGAAGCGCGTGCCCAGCCGCCGCACCAACCTCGCCCGGCGCCACCGCCGGAGATCCCCGCCGCCGCCGCCGCTGCGATTCGTCCCCGACCACGCCGTCCGCTCCATCGCGACCGCTGTGAGTTGGGCTATCTTCCCCCCTCTCTCTCGCTCCCGTGCACCACAGCGAGCACACGAAGCTCACCCGCCGACGCGCGCCGCGGACCTCGTCGCCGGCGTGCTCCGGCCACCCTCCGGCCACCTCACCGTGTCCATCGCGTTCACCACGCAGCGTTGGAGCTAACTATGCACTCCCACACTCACCGCACACCCCAGGCGAGTTCACTTTCATCCGAACTCGGCGGCCGCCAAATCGCCCATGGCGTAACTCCGCCACCCCGAGCCCAACGGACTCGCCAAGAGCTGCGGCTCGTCCTCGGCTTCACTCGGTGGCCTCCGCGACCCATTTGGTGGCGGAACGCCAAATACACTTCGCCGCCCGCGTCGCTTTCTGGCCGGCTGAGCATGATGGGTTTGACCACGGTTTTGACCACGGGTGGGCCCAGGTTGACCCCCTGGGTCTATGACATGTGGGCCCAGCCCTGTTAATTAACTTAGTTTAGTTTTAATTAAATTCTAACTAAACTAACCCCATCGACATCACGGGACCCACTGGTCAGTTTGACTGACCAGCCCGTTGACCACAGACGTCATCATGACACAATCTTGTGTGATATTTAAATTACTGGAATTATTTTTACACAGGAAATTCCAGAAATTGTTTCAAACTTCAAAAATTCATATAAAATCAACCATAGCTCCAAATGAGACAAGTTATATATGAAAAATGATCAGAAAAATCCAATCTTTCCATCTGTACAGGTTTCATGCATGTTTACAGAAGCTAACCTGCTGTTTATGGCAGAACAAGTTAAAGCACTTTAAATGATCATATAAGAGTTTGGAAATTACATCTTTGGTTCAAAATGCTTCAAACTCATTTGGTCTTAGTTGCATTAGCCCAACACACTCATATATGCCATGTCTCATGCATGCATTATGTTGTTGCATATTGTTTAGTAATGCTTGTGTATCGGTGTTCTCT